>PVIU01000099.1:364288-476093 GCA_004026605.1 Ondatra zibethicus | reverse complement strand
AATCCATTGCTATGATGTGAATGTGGGTCTCTGTCTCTATCTCTATCCATCGGATGAAATTTCTATGGTGGTTATCAAGATATTCATCAGTGTGACTATGGGACAATGCTAGTTCCAGCACCCTCTCCTCTGCTGCCCAAGGACCTAGCTGGAGACATCCCTCTGGACACCTGGGATCTCCTCTAGAGCCAAGTATCTTACCTGTCCTAAAATGACTCCCTTAATGTAGATATCTTATTCCCTTCTCCAATATCCACCTTTCCTCCATCGAAGACCAGAAGGTGGTAGAAGATGAGCAAGGAAGTTAGGACCATGAGAGGCTGCTCCACCCACTGAGACAGTGTGCCTGATCTAATGGGAGCTCACCAAATCCAGCTGGACTGGGACTGAACGAGCATATGATCAAACCGGACTCTCTGAATGTGGCTGCCAGTGGGGGCAGACTGAGAAGCCATCAGCAATGACACTAGGACCTATCTCTTCTGCATGTATTATCTTTTTGGAAACCTAGTCTATTTGGATACACACCTTCCTAGGCTGGGATGGAGGGGGGAGGGCCTTGGACTTCCCACAGGGCAGGGCACCATGCCCTCTTTTAAGGAAGCAGCGGGAGGGAGGAGGGGGAAGCAGGAGGGGACTGGGAGAAGAGGAGGAAATGTAGATTTTTTGAATGGAAAAAAATAAAAGAATATGGAAAAAAAAAACTATCCTCCGTAAAAACTGAGAAATCAATCCAAAGACTTCCAAAATCAGGTGTTTGGGGGGATACTGCAAGAGTGTGAACAAATGATATTTTTATACTAACATGAGTAGACTCTGAGAAACAAGCTAAAATTTCAGGTAAGATGGACGTGTTCCAGAGCTGTGCCATCAAACCAGGAGTCTGCTCGTTAACACTGAAGACACTGATGAACTAGCCAATCAAAGAAGGAGGCTTCAAGTTTCAGTCTCAAGGGATGAACTGGCTGCCAGGATTTTTTTTCAGATCTTTTTTATTAGTCTTTGTTGCAGACTAAAAGTTGGGTGGGCAGAATTCTCCCCATTCCAGGGAGCCAACATAGACTGCGGTAGGATTTTATGGAACTGATAGTATTCTTTTTGGAGGGCCATTTTTGTCCAGTGTCACACATCCTCACGGCCCATATACACCAGTCTCTAAATCCTCCTCCCCCACCACTGAAAATTTACGGTGTCTTTCAACCAGGCTTGGCTTAAAGCCATTGACCTCTGTGGCCTGCGTTATTGACCAGAACACAGCATCTTCTGCCCACATAATATATGTCTCTTTATCTCCCCGAAAGGAAAGGAAATGACTCTTGAAATGGCCAGGAACACAATAAAGATGAGAGGTTTTCCCATTTTTTTTGTCAGTGGCACTTGCTTTAGAAACAGTCATAGTGGGATTAGCACGAATATTGAGCTGTGTTTGGAATGGAGCATTCTGGGGGCACCCTTGTGAGCAGGCTCTGAAGGCCAGAAGATCCAACCTAGATAAATTCGTATTTTCTCAACTTTGCACCTTCATGGGAGTGAGATCAGTGGCTTTTCACCATCAGTTTCTTGGGATTAAGTCTCTAGACCCCTGACTGGGTAAGGCACAGAGACAGGCATGAAAACCCAGTAGGATTACCACATCATAGGCATTGGGGTATGCACTGCAGAGAGTATCAGAAGAGTCAGAGATGAGAGAGAGAGAGACAGAAAGAGAGAGAGAGAGACAGAGAGAGAGACAGAGAGAGAGAGACAGAGACAGAGACAGACACACACACACACACAAAGAGAGAGAGAGAGAGAGAGAGAGAGAGAGAGAGAGAGAGAGAGAGAGAGAGAGAGAGTAAGCACTCATCTGATACCCAACAGGAGCACCTAGCTTATCCAAGGTCTCAGAGCAAGGTCCTGCTAAAGATGGAGTCAACCACTAGGCTAATGTGTGAAGTGAAGCACGGTCAGACCTACAGACCTTGTTGTGAGGAGTACTTCTCAACTATCAGTCCTCAGGAAAAGTCTTCCTATTCAGGCTTGCCTGTAACAACTGGTAACAGCCCCTTACATTCCCTGTCAGGTATTATTCTCATAAAGCCGTGCTGGAGAGCTCTCAGCGGCTTTGTGGTACCACATTCAGTCAGGAACTTGGAGTAGCCCAGAGAAAAACCCTAAAAAGCAGCAATTCGGAAGGCAGCACTTAGAGCTCTACAACCTTGGATGAGACTCATCCTCTAGGCCTTCACTTGCCCGTGGGCACAGTAGGAGCTGCAGCCCCTGTCAACCAGGACCTCGAGAAGTAAGACAGCCGGCGCAGGGAAATATTCCATCTGCGCAGCTCTGTTGCTATAGCCTGGGGTTCAGAGAAGGCATGTACCGCGGTAAGACGCCTAGGTGGCGCCATTGCACCTCACAGGACAACAGGATAGACAACTGTTTCTGTTCTCAAGACTTAAGAACTGAAGTCTAGACGGATTTCTAGAAGGCATATTGCCACCTTTATTTACCCATAGTCTACTACAGAGAGGAATGTCCAGTTATGATGAGTCATGTCCCCCATCAAGGAAACTTCTCTTTGCAACAAATGGAGACCGTTACAGAAACCCATAACTGACCAAAACCAGTACTGAGCTACATATCTACAGCACAGTTTCGGCACTGAAGGCTCAGGGATCATTGTGGAAGCCAGGATGGAAAGATTGTAAGAACCGGAGGAACGGGAAGTTTGCTACGAGACTGTCTCCTAAAAATGTCAGAGAAGCTACACCCATGAAGTCTGTCTAAACATGGCCTGAACAAGAACAACACATGTCACCCACAGACATGCTAATGTGGGAGAGGAAAATCTCTTGGGGCCTCCGCCCTTGACAAAAAGCCACAGGCAGCTAAGAAATGCTGAGGGTGGGAGAAATAGTCTCCCCCAGAGGAAAGCACACTTGTTGGTTATCTAACACCAAATGCTCAGCCTTGAAAGCATGTACATGCAAGTAACATTATGTGGACTGAGCAGGTTATAATTATGTATATATATATACGCACACATATGTAGCAACAATCAAAGAAAAGAAGCCACAAATTTGAAAGAGAGCAAGGTGCATGGGGAGGTTGGATGGAAGAAATGGAAGGAGGGAAATGATCTCATTATGTTATAATCTCAAAAACAATTATAATAAAAATAGTAATGAAATGAGAGCAGAAGATTCCCATGAAATTTTCCATTTCTACCACCAGTTACTCACTGCTTATCTGTAAGGTTTGTTTGTTTGTTTATTTGTAGGAGATAAGCTTTAGCAAATGCCAAGGGTTCAAGTAAATATAGAACAAAAACTTTTAGTAAAAACAATTCTACTTTCCCCCTGTAAACTTGAAAAGCACATACGTTATAGAATTCTATAAGCAGAGCATCTCAGGCTGGGCGGTGGTGGTGCACGCCTTTCATCTCAGCACTTGTGAGTTCGAGGACAGCCTGGCCTACAAAAGTTAGTTCCAGGACATGTAGGGCTATTACACAGAGAAACCCTGTCTCGAAAAAAATTTAAAAAAGAAAACTAAATAAAACAAAACCAGAGCATCACACTCCAGCGTGTAGCCCAGTAAGGGGACAGGTTCAAAGGTATTGTACCTGAGGGCTAATAACCAGGAAAGTCACTGTCCCTGGCCATCTCAGTGTTGGAACAAGGGAGAGACAGTTGCAGGTCAGCTGACTTAGTGTCTTTTAGGAAATGAAAGAGAATGAGACCATTTCAGGGTGTGTAGTCAATTACTTAGTTTATTTTAATAAACCACCTTCCAGTCACCATGAAATTTCTCTCCAAAACCTGAAAGTCCACGTCTGAGTTCCCCGGCATGAACAGGAATCCGAAAACCTATCCCAGTCAGTCAACTAGAACACAAAATCTGTTTGCCCCTCCTGAGATCTCTTGGTTCTTGCAGATTTTCTTTATGGGGCACAGCATCTGAAAGAGCCTAGCAACTCACCTTTTATACCTACCAAGTTTCTGTTGTGTTTCGGAAACTGGACACTTCAGCCTGGTTCTACGACAACACAGAGAAACTCTGTCTCGAAAATAAAAATCAACGAAACCAACCAAACAACAGCAGCAGCAACAACAACAGCAAAACCAGCTGAACATTTGGCTAGGTGTAGGGCTGCACACCTTTAATTATTACAAAACAAAACCTTCTTTCCCAAATAAACTAACCTAAAATCTGTCTCTAGATCAAACAGGGAGCAAGAATCTTATAGAATTTATTTATCTAATTTGTGCTTGCATGCGACACCGGCAATCTGGGTTGACAATTTTTCTAGTGAGAACGAAAACTCCTGTTTAACACATTTCAAAGATATTTACTGAGGTTGCCATTCACAGCGTGTCATCTTCAGAACTTGCAGGAGAAATTACACTCTGAATTCAATAGCAAAGAGCCGCCAAAATTCTCCCGCAGAGCTGATGGACGCCCACCTTGAGGATTTTATGAATGGAGTGACCAAACCCCTTTTCAGCTGCTCATTTAGCCAAATGTGTGGCCCAGCTGCAATAGATGTGTGAGCCCATGTGAGGTGTTTCTAAACCTAACTCCTGATATTTCACCTCTTGCTTAGAAAAAAAATTCTGCTACAACCAGCCACACGTGTGGGAACAAATCAACAAGGACAGGCGAAGGGCCCAGGGACAGGGCCCTCTGATCCCTTGCTTTCTTGCTCCACCTCACAGAGATTCCGCCTCTTTTATCTGTTTGTTTTGGGTCTGTGTAGCAGTTCCCTCCATAAATCTAGATAAGAGGCTTAACCTCCTCTCTCCATCTTTCAATCTCAGATAACACGTCTAGACACCTTAATATGGGAAAGGGAAGATTTAGCACCGGCTTCAAGTTTCTTCCTCCACCGAGCACTTTATGTCTATTAGTTTTAGTTCTTCTGTGAATCCTACCTTTGAAAGTTTAAGTAATATGCAAGCCTTTTCATTCACGCTTCCAACTCCCTGACCTTTCATCATTTCTACAATCAGGAGCTGTTGCTTTTAAAAATAAAAACAATAGCACAAATGCCAGAACAGTAAGGCCAACAAGTGGTGAGGATGGCTGGGTAGACATCGGTTGTCATGGGAAAGCCTTCAATTTTCTTATGTATTCTTCTTATTTATAGTTAACCTCTATGTGTAAGCTAAGAAGGTTCTTTTCAGTGAGTCGGCAGCATCCAGCCATGTCCGGATGAAGCTCCTGCGAAAACATCTTGTGCTCACTTGAACCCTTAAGTTTGAGTTTGTCTTACCTAAAAAGCACAGCACATTTGTTAAATATTTCTTTCCCATAGGAGAGCTGCCTGTCTCCATCTTCCATCTTTGGGTCACTTGGAGAATCAGGGTGGTAAGTTGTGTTGACTTCATGGTATTAGATACATGGGTCCAGTTCAGGAGCATTTCACACTTGTAAAGTGGTCCCTTCCCATGGGAACATTAGAAACAAGGGAATCTCAAAGAGTGTTTAGAAAAGCCATGACAACGAATATCAGTAGCAGGGAGCAGATACGGACCCATTCAGTAACAGTTGTGAACCACACTGAGCAGATTTGGACTCTACGTCATTCAGCACCAGCCATGCACCACAATGAGCTATGTCCCAGAGCTCAAGCTCAAGACTGAAAATCATACAGAATTAACCCTGCACCCAGAAGCAAATGAATAGCTGGAGTAGTAACCGAGTGATGGGGTCAGATGGTAGGGTGTTTTCGATTTTTCTCGTTCAAAAATAGAATGAATTTGAGCAGGTCGGTTGGCTCAGTGGGTGAGCATGAGGGTCAGAGTTTGTGTCAGCCCCTTGATGCTGGGCAGGCATGCGATCTAGCATAGTGAATCCCAAGCGTAAGTTTGCTAGCTAGACTAGCCAAATCTGCAGGTTCTGGGTTCAAGTGAGAGCCCTGCCTCAATATATAAGGTGAACACAATCCAAGAATGTATCAGATGTCTACTCTTGGTCTTCACTCACTCACATACACACACGCATATACCACATACACTTACACACACCACACGCATACACTTTTACACTCACACATACACACCATACACACACCATGCATACTTGCACACATGCACACATCCACACTTAAAGAAAAAGGGAAAAAAAATCGAATGAACTTGTAGTTTGCATTTTTGACCCAGTGTCTCTCAATCTTGTTGTTCCTCAGGGATAGGTTTGTGATTGATAGTTGGTTTTGCTTTTGTTTTTCCTTCTTTTTTTGATTTTAGTTCCTTTAGATGCCCTGGAGTAACCTGTCATGCCCAGGACGGAATCCTTCTGCAGCCAGAACTTGGTGCTTAGCAGAAGCTCTTGTTCTTGTCTGCATAATGATCTCTTCTGACAGAGCTCTCAAAAACACACTTGTGCTGAGCCTTCTCGGCACACCAAGTGACAAAAATACAGGTTGGATTTGGCCCGACATTCAGAATGAGAGCCAAAACAATAAGTTATTGTCGTTATTAATACTATTATTATATTATTGACGCCCAAAGAAACCCACCTTTTCTTTACCACCAAAGGCTCTAGGAACCATAAATCTCAACTCCTTTTGAACCTGTCAGTTCTCCTCCTGCTCCCCACACTTCCTTTAAAAGCCCCCTTTCACCATCTAGCAGGCCCACAGGTGCCCCGCCCCAGGATAGCTGTGAATGCCTGTGGCCCAACACAAAGTCGTAAACTTGTTTAAAGGACAGCTTTTGTTTATCCTGACTCCTTCCTGAGGTTCTGCAGTGTGAAGCCTGTCTTTGGCAAAGTCCCTGTGCCATGGTCAGAAGGTTGGGGGAGCCTGGGAAGTCTGCACTCCTGCCAGAGTTAATCAGCCATCCCCAGGGCCCTCTTGGAGCAAAAAGGAAAGTTCTGGGTCTTTAAAGCACTCCTGGAAGCTCAGGGTAACATTTCCTCTCAACAGCTTTTTGCCACGGGTCCTCTCAGGGCTACACTTGAGTGAAACCCCCAAAGGAAATTACCACTTAAATTAGGCAGGATATGCAGGCGCTGCAGGAGCCTATGGCTGGCCAAGCAGAGAGCATCCAGGCTGTGCTGGACTCTGCTGGATCCTGGGCTTGGGGAGAGCTGACCTGGGGAAAACCTGGGTGGAGATGGACTCTCTGCTCCTTTCCTGCCAAGACCTTCACTGAACGGAATGAACAGGACAGACAGAGCACTAAGGCCCAGACAGGGCACTTTACACCTGCCCTTAGGAGCCTGGTAGGTGCCCGGGCCTCACTGACAGCCAGGTGTGGAACTTTCTGAGAGCAAGATGCTGCCCTGTTTTCTTTTCCTTTAAATGTTTTTTTTTTTGTTGGTTTTATTTTTCGAATGTGAGTATAATTTAAGTATCATAAAATTCGCCTCTTTAAAGCAGCTCTTTATGCAACCATAGGCTCAAGTGGCCATCACAACCAAGTCTAGAACATGCTCAGCACCGCTGAACTACTGTCCCAGCTGCCCCTCAACCTTTTACTTCCTCTTGTTCTCTGCTCGGCAGCAGCAGACCCCTATTCCTCCCTGCCCCCCCCCACTCCTTGTTACTCTTCTACTGTCTGCCCCCATGGGTTTGCCCCTTTCTGTGCTCAGGTCTTTTGTGCAGCATCGTACCCCCAAAGTTCATCCAGCTTGTAGCAGGAGGTACTCTGGTCCTTTGTACTGTGAGATATTACATTGTGTGGTTATACACATTTTATCAGTTCATCATTTGCTCAGCATGGAAGTTGTTTCTACTTTTTAGCTGTACTGGAAAATGCTGCTGTAAAGATTTACATATACCTTAAGTTGCTGTGTGTTCATCTGCTCATGTAACCAGGAGCGCTGTTGCCTCATCCTATGACAATATGCTGTGGGGCTTCAGAGAGGATCTGGTTTACCTACCCCAGGCTCCAGTCCAGCCCTGGTCTTTCACCAACAACTAGGTGATTAAATTGGATGGATGGGTGTGCTGATGACTGTTTGCATGTGGAAGTATTACATTTCAATTATAAGTGGGATATACTATTATTTTTAAGGAACTGTCATTTTCTAATCTGAGGTCTATGAAAAGGCTATTAGATAACTGTAATTTCAAAAATTATATATAGGGAAAGTAATTTCAAATAGTCAAGCAAATCGTCATCAGAAAAGAACAAAACAAGAGAGAGTGAACTACCTGGCTTCAAAATATAGCACAGAGCTGAAGAGATGGCTCGGCTGGTCAAGGCACACACTGCCAAGACTAACAACCTGTTCAATGTTGGAGCATGATTTAAGGATAGAAGCCACTCCTATGAGTTGTCTTCTGCCTGCTCCACATACATTATGGCACCCATGTGCTTCCCCACAAAACAAATTAAAATGTAATAAACAGTGGTGTGTGTGTGTGTGTGTGTGTGTGTGTGGTATTTATTATCTCTCTCTATATATCTATATATGTATGTATTTATATAACAAAGCTATAGTAATATAAACCATACAGAGGATCTGAAAGCATGGCTTCTCAGGCATGAGGACCTGAGTTCAGATCCCCTGGACTCAGGTTGAGAAAAAAAAAACAACAAACCTGGTCATGGTTATGAGCATCCATAACTCTAGTACAAAGGGACAGAGATAAGCATATCCCTGGAGCTCTCTGGCCAACCTAGCTGAAAAGGCAACCTCCAGGTTCACTGAGAGATCTGGTCTCAAGTAACAAGACACAGAGCGACTGAGGAAGACCTCCTGATATGAACTTCTGGCCTCCACACACATGCGTGCACACACATGAGCATGTATGCACTCATACACTCGTCTATACACATCCAAAAACAACATGGGATTGGAATAAGCACCTGCACACAGAGCGTGTCCACAGAGTAGAGTGATTGGAGGTAAACCCAGCCATCTGATTTTTGACAGGTGTGCGAAGAACACGCGTTAGGGAAAGGTCCTTTTAGTAAAGAATGCAGGGAAAATCAGACACCCACGTGCAAGAGAATGAAACTAGCTCCCGCCTCTCGCGGGAAAATTCAGAAGTTACTAACAGTATTTAAAACACAGCTGTCGTAAGACCCCGCTGAGTACGTCCTGTCCCTAACTGTGACTTCAGCAGGGAAAGAGGGTTTCACACACACAGACACACACACACACACACACACACACACACACACACACCCATGCTCCAGCTCTTACAGGATTTCTTCTACTTCTTCATTCATAGACAGGGCTACCTTATAAACGCACTTCAATGATTAAATGTGATTAATATAAAGTGCTCAACTGACTTCGATGGCCACCACGACTGAGAAGGATTGAGAAGGACGTGGAACACAACGGAGTTAGATGGGCGATGTGGAGAGGCGTAGACGGTCTCAGTAAACAAGCTTCAGAGGAATCAAATTACTTTGTCTGGCTATCTCAGCTCTGACCAGTATGGACCAGGACAGACAACCTGGGTCTGTTAGTCTCCGAAGCCCATGCTTTTAGCCCTGTTCCCCAGTCAGAAACTTTCCTCTGTAGTTTTATGCTGAATATGTCATTTTAGAAATTTCTAGAAATCCTGCTGGCTTCTCACAGACATTAACCATCTCTTTTAACAGCATCCACATGCCCTAGCCCAAGGATCTTGGGGGGGGGTTGGGAGACAGGGGGAATGCTAGAACTTGCTTCCTGTCTGTGGAAAGAAAGGCTCACCAGCCTCTGGGAGACGTCCAGCCAAGCCCCACTTTCTCTGTGTAACCAGCTCAGAGTCCTTAGGACAAAGACTGCCTGGCTTCCGAGGGCGCTGGCACAGGGCCAATTCCAGGGGTGAGCAGGGGGCCCACCTCTAGAAAACAATAGCCCGTTGCCCCTGGCCAGGTGCACAGCACAGTGTGGAGCTGAGAGGAAAGCTCTTTGTGAGCTCCGGCAGCAGCAGCGGAGGGAGGGGCTCTTTGATTTCACTCCTCCAGGAGCTGGCAATCCACGTCCAGGAGACTTTCTTGGGATTCAAGTCACACCCCATTGGATTTCACTTCGACCCGAAAACTCCCAGCGAAGGTCAGCTCAAACAGCTGATTTTGGCTGCCTTTCCCTTTCAGGGCCATAAATCACACTCGTGCCAACGTGGAACAAGAAGCAAGCCGAGAAACTGGGCCCATCCTGGTCTAATTGGTCCCAAATATGGAGAGGAGTCGGGGCTGGGGAAGGGCGGAGGTTGCTTCGGTGTCCACCAGGAAATGTTTTCCTCACAGCATTGAAAAGTGCTTCCTTAGGCTTTCAAGGTGTTGGTACTGGACACAAATGAACAGTATTAAGCAGTCGTATAGGGGCCTTTCGGACTACCAGGTTTTGGTAGCGGGCCCTGGAAGGTGGAGGTACTGATGAAGGCCACCAGCTGAGGTCCCCTCTGATTTTCTGGCAGCTCTAACTGGAGATTTCGTTTCTCTAGGGTGCAGGGCCCCTCTCGGACTCCAGACCTAGTGTCTATTCTTTCTTGGCGAGCATAAATCCCATTAACTTTATTGCCGCCCATCTGCCACAGGGGGATCATAGACCTCTAATTGGTGTGAAAAGAGGCTTCTGATACCCAACTTGCCTCTCCTACACCTGACCGGGGGATCCTTCCCCACCGTTCTCCACTGGGGGGCGGGCTGCGGCTCGCTCCCCCAGCTCCTGCAGGCCGGTTTGTGTGCAGTATAAAGAACACTAGAAAGTCCAACATAAAACTGAAGCAGTCTTTAGGATGCCGGAGGAAGACTATCAGCTGCTGGCATTTTCCAGTGCTCTCTGCATTGTTTTCTGCGTTCGATTCAATAAAGTGCCAGTCCGATGCAATTCAGGGAAGTGTGGCTGGTCTGGGCAACCTGTTTGGCCTTCATTTCCACAACGGAGCATTCCTCTTAAACCAGTCTCCCCCAGAGTATTCGGATTTATGCGTCCGAAGCTGCCAGCCCCAACTGTGGTGATACCTGCACGCACAGTATCACGCCTAAGTTACTCAAGCTGAGCTGTAGTCTAAGGATGAAAGAAGCACCTGGTCAGTGACAGGATGACATTTAAAAAATGTGGGAAGGACATGAAAGGAGGTGCCTGCACTGGGCAGTAGGGCTGCTGGCGCGGGACAGCCAGATCCTTGCAAAGGGGGCTGCGAGATCCCAATCCCGGCGTCTCGGGATAAGACTTTCCTTGAACAAGGGTGTTGAATGGAAGGCGGCACGTAACTACCGCGGAGAGAAAGGGAGATAGAAAATGGTGAAGTCAAACAAAGGGGCAGGAAGAAAAGGCAGAGAAACAAAAGTGGTTCTCCTCTGGCTGGGTGAAAAGAGCCGCCTTCAATGCTAACCCGGTCCCCTTCCGCCATCTAGTGGCCTCGGTTTGCTCCTGCAGCACCGGCTGCTGCGGGTGATGTGCGAGAGGAGATGTTGGGAATGTCTGAATGCTACCTCCCAGTCTAAAGAGGAGACTTACTCTTCAACACAAAGGGTAACCTGAGCCTTTTCCCCGCGGAAGAGTTTGTTTTGATTTGAAATACTGAGCAATTAAAGAACAGATGTGTGTCTTGCTCAAACTGTAGGCCAACGGAAGTTGAGCTTGGAAATTCCCCAGCCCAGAGCAAGTTCTTTAAAAAGGTTCATGTGTGTAACTCACGATTAGATCTTTCTCAGGAAAAGCTGCATCTTCACTAATAAAGACTATTTGCTACTTCCGTTTTCTGACACTATCCAGAAGGCACACAGTCTTGGTTTCCAAGAGGAGCTACCAGGGAGTATGTCATCAGGATGCACTGGCTAGAATCTATTCCCTGAGGTAGCCTCTAAAAGTTAGCTTTCTGTAAACAAAATACACAACCTAGTTTCTGGGCATCACCCTTCCTATCCCGGAGATATCCCGCGTCAAATAAGTATTTCCGGTTCCCAGTGACCAAATCCAGCATTCACTGGTTAATATTTAAAAGTATTAGCAGGATTCCGTGATTAGTATTATAAACTTCAGAACTCTACAGAAGTGCGGCCTGAAGGGTTAGAAATAAAATACATGCATGCATGGCTACACTTCCAGAAGTTAAACATTTACCCTGAATAATTATACTTGTCAATGTCAAAAGCTCTCGTGTGTGTTAGATCCTAAGAGATGACCAAAAAAAAAAAAAAGTAAACACAGTCTCTCAAATTTTCATTTCTCTGTGCTTCTATATACAACATAAACAATATGCACCTAAGTAGCAGCCTACTTTCTCCTGGACTCCTCTGTGTTCTGTCTGGGTCACTATTCATGTGTATACCCTTGTCTGACTGAATAGGTATAATGAAGTCCCGGGAAGTTTGATACCTGCTTACAGCTCATCTGCGGGGGACTGTAGGGCCGCTGCCCATCATAGGATTGGTGGTGCCTGCTCCTTCT
Organism: Ondatra zibethicus; assembly: GCA_004026605.1. Classification (NCBI taxonomy): domain Eukaryota; kingdom Metazoa; phylum Chordata; class Mammalia; order Rodentia; family Cricetidae; genus Ondatra; species Ondatra zibethicus. The sequence continues at coordinate 463,763 of PVIU01000099.1, read as the reverse complement.
GTGCTTTATTCAAGGGGCTGGGGACTGAAGGCCTAGGGATAGTTCTTAAATGTCGCATTCGATGCATTGTGTGTTCTGAGCACAAATCCCTGGGGGAAGCGGCGCTCCACGACCTTGGAGGCCTGCGTGAAGACTGAGCCTGGAGCAGTCAGAGGAAAGTAGGGTGGTTGTACCCCTACTGCTGACGTAGGCCTGCTTCTTTCCCTTAGACAAGGGAAGAGGGGTGAGGAGAAGACAGACCACACGGTCTCTGTGGACACGGGAAGGCAACAGCATGGCGGGAGATGATGGGCGTTCCCATGAAGATGTAGCTTCACTGTGCTGTGTCGGAGCCTTAATCTTCCTTTCTCCCCAGTTAGTCATCCTGAGCCCAACATACAAAGACTGTCTTCTGCGGGCAATGAAAGGTACCGACCTTGAAATAAGTGACGTGGGATCCTTAGGGCTCCTGAGGAGGAGTTGTGGGGGACCCTGGGAAGCCTTGATGCACATGATAGCCAGAGACTCACAGCAGCCTCTAAGGGGCCTTTGGCAAATTCTTCTAAAATTTCAGCTCCAAAAGTCAGGGGAAGCTGAGGCAGGAGGATTGCCACAAGTTTGAGGGCAGCAGACTACGCCAGGGTTTCAGGTCAGCACGAGTGACATCTTGTCTCAATAAATAAATGAGGATTAAAAAACCCTAAATTCTAACTAAATTGATACTAATAGAACCTGCTCTGGCTTAACCCTTGAAGTGAGAAAGGAGGCTAATGATGCCTCGTGCCATCCTCCCAGGTGCCCCAATCACTGTGAAAATCAGTATTCTCGAAGGCTAGAGAAACAGCTCTGTCAAGTGCTCGCTATCCAAACATGAGAACCTAGGACCTGTGTAGAAAGCTGGGCACTGCAGCATGTGCCTGAGGACATGGAGACCAGTGGACCCTTAAAACCCATTGTTTGCTCTAGGTTCAAAGAGAGATTCTGTCTCAAAAATCAACTAACCAACTGACTTCTTAAAACACCTCATATAAACCTCTGGCCTACCCTCCCACTTGCCCCCCACTCCCCGCCACACACACACACGAGTTTTACCATCCCAGTGTCCAGTTTGCAGAGGGTAAAGCTGACTAAAGCAGTAATGAAGATCTGATGAAGAAACCTGTCTAGAAACTCAAAGCCAGAAGACATGGAAAGAAAAGGAGCAAGAAGCAAGCCAGCTGGTAACTGCAAGCAAAGTGGCCTGGCAGAGCCTTTTGAGAGCAGCCGTCATGGCAGGGCTCTGCAAAAGAGCCCCACACGTCTGTGAGGCTGGATGTGACACCACCATGTCCCTACTATCAATGAGTTCTCTGGTCAAAGAGGATGTCTCCGATATAGGATGTCTCCGATGTACGATGTCTCCGATATAGGATGTCTCCGATGTACGATGTCTCCGATGTAGGATGTCTCCGATGTAGGATGTCTCCGATGCTGTCTCTTCTCTTATGCTCACTCCTCTGCACGTAGCTTGACAAACCTCTCCCAGCCGAAGCACAGGGATCTGTTCCTCTGCTGCCTCAACAGGAATGATTGTGGTACAACAAAGCGATTGGAAGCTCACTTCTCCTCATCATCACCTTGCTCCCATCTTCCTTTTTAGAGATGACCCCAACCTCTACTAATGTGTCGCCACAGAGGGATGATCAGCAGTCGGCATCATCCAATCGTGGCCACCATGGTATTCTTCGTTCCAGGAGTTCCTCCTACTACCTCACTTCACCATCCCTACGTGAACGGGATTGGGCTTGGGAGAGCTTCAACCAAAGACAGCAGGAGTGCTGCGGTGTGCCTTCCAAGGGAAAAGAAATGGCAAAGGACTCTCCCCTTGGTGCATGGTGAGGTGGGTAGGAAGCTGGGTCAGGGAGGATTCCAAGAGGGCTAACTGCTTTTCTTCATCTCGTCTGGGATACCACTTCCACTGCATGTAACATGTTTAAGAAGTATAATGGGCCGAGGATATGGCTCAGCAGGAAGTGCTGGAATAGCACATGTGAAGCTATTTGCTCACTCCCCAGTGCCACAAAACAGAGACAGAAAGACCAAGGTACCCACAATCCGGTGAGTCTGTTAGGAGCAGCATGTTATTGGCATGTTTAGCGTGAGATCTATTGTGCAATGCAGCCAAAGTTATAGACACAGGTGTGGAGAGGAGAACTATTCTGATACTTCAGAGTACCCAGACTCCTCTGAGTCCATAAAGGACACAGGACTTACAAACCCTGGCTTCCATTGTGTGCCAGTCAGCAAGACTGACTTATTCACTAGACACTGTACCTAAGGCCCACAAAACTTTCAGGGGTTTTCAAAATACTTCTATTTCTTTTATGATCTATGAAAAAATTTGCTCCCTAACTGAATATTTTGCTTTAATATATTCATTTTTAGTGTTCTAAAATAGAAAAGTTCAGAAAATAGAAACGCTAATAGTCAATATCACTTACATTTTTTATAACTAAGAGCTTCTACTTAGTGTGGTTTATAGGGAAGTTATCATGTAATTGAGCTGGTTTCGGTCACCTACTAAAAAACTCAGGTGAGCAATCTTGCCTTTCTGCTCTCTCAATACCTAGATCCCAGGGAACCTCTGATGGCAAATCCCAGAGGGGTCTTTTCTCTTCAGTACTTCCCTGTTTGGAGTCTAGATGGCCCCATTGCTCTAAAGTTAGCTGTGTGAAGTGCCCTAATTCCAACAGACTGTCAGAATGCTCCCAGATGCCTTCGAGGGAGTAGCCCAGGGTATTTATTTATTTTTGCTGGAGGTAGCTAGCATTCTGTGCGCACAGCTGGAGGGAGGACTGGGATTCTTCATGGCTGTCATTCTTTTAAAAACCCTAGTCCCCATGGGTAATCTAGGAAGAGTGAAACCTGGCCATTTAAAAATCTATTTGAATTATTGAGCATGGAGGCATGAAAAATTTAAATGTCTAGGAAAATAAATAGGGCACATAAAAAGATTTTATTGAGTTTCTCCAAACCAAAACAGAATAGTAAGTAGCTGCTTTTATAAAGAGCAGCGTAGGAAGTCTCTGTAATTGTTAGGTGAGCTCTTGGCTCCCTTGTCAATCACGGATCCAGAGACTTGGGGACAAACTAGCAGGAAAAAAAAAATACTACTCCCTTCGCTGATTTCCTATTTAGGGAGATGGTTTACAAAATGTTTTAGTGGCACAAGCAAATTTTGCGCTTTCAGAATTCTTGGCCTAGATAAGGCATTCATGAAGCAGAAGCATTCGGTTGTATTTTCTTTGACTGAAAATGCTATTTTATTTATTGTGTCATATCCTTACAATTATGATGCAACATAAATCATACTGTTGATTTATATCCTGGTAATTATGTAAAATTACGCCAATTATGATGGTATATCATTCTATTGATGATGTCACAGCCTCTCAACTATGATGTCATAGTCTTCAAATTATGATACCATGTCATTCTATCTATGATGTCATACTCTCCCAATCCAAGTAAAAATTGATGGATCAAGTATGTTTAAAACCCATGCTTGCCACTATTGAAATAAGAGGATCACTCTAGTTCTGCTCTTATTTTCTTATTTTGTCTGTGGGATCTTGACCCTCTCCTTCTCAACTGTTTTGAAAAGGATTTGCTCCTAACACAATAAATTCTAACTCTGCATAAATAATAGATGTCCTTCTATAATGTGGGTTCCCAGAGAGGCTTGAAGATGTTTGTCTGCATAGTAACCAAGATGATAGTACGGAACAACTTCTGCCAGAGCAGAAGAGAGGCCTGCCTGGCCTTGCTCCCCTAGAATTCCCTATGGGAAATATGAGCATATGAATTGCTGTCTCTAGGGAAAAACAGGCTCAAACTTGATTAAGACATGTTCAGGCACCCTCCTAGGTGCCCATCAATTGACTGGATAAAGAAACGTGATATATATGCACAATAGAGTTGTAGACAACTATAAAAAAAATGACATTTTCAGGCAAACAGGTGCAATTGGAAGTCATTATATTGAGTGAAATAAGCCAGACTCAGAAAGACAGATGCTACTTGTTTTTCTCTCATACGTGGGATTTAGTTTTAAAATAGTGTGTGTGTGTGTGTGTGTCAAATATTAAACTCAAAGGAGATTATGAGAAGAGAAGAAGAGACTTTAAGGGCTGTGGGAGTCAGAGTAATAGAATATATAAGACAATCAGCCAGCAGGACTAACTGGAGGAAGGGACCAGTGAGAGGTGGACACAGGTAGGGAAGTGGGCAGGGGAATCAATAAAAGCAAAGTATAGAGATGTCATGATGAATCCCATCACTTTGTATGGTGAGCTAAGAAACTATTACACACATAAACATGTTCAGATGAGCCTGGCAGTGGTGCTACACACCTTTAATCTCAGCATTTGGGAGGCAGAGGCAGGCAAATCTACGCAAGCAAGATCAGCCTGGTCTACAGAACAAGTTCCAGGACAGTCAGGGCTACACGGAGAAACCCTGTCTCTAAAAACAAAACAAACAAGCAAACATACAAAACATGTTTGGGTGAGAGACATAAATAGTTCCTCTGAGTGATAAATGTATATTTACATGAATAAATATAAACCTGGCATGATGATGATAATGATGCCTTTCTGCGACTCCAAATCAGGACACTAGGGAAATGCTCTACTACCTAGCTCAAGTTCAAATCCATTTTAAAAGTTGTTGATACTTTAGGTAACATACAGAATGGATGTCAGTATGACACTTTTATCCACAAGCCTTCGTACCTTGAGTTTTTTTTCATATTCTTTTATTTTTTTCCATTCAAAAAAAAATTTACATTTCCTCCCCTTCTCCCAGTCCCCTCCCACAACCCCCCCACCCATCCTCCCTCCCCCTGCTTCTTTAAAAGAGGGCTTGGTGCCCTGCCCTGTGGGAAGCCCAAGGCCCTCCCTCCTCCATCCCGGCCTAGGAAGGTGTGCATCCAAATAGACTAGGTTCCCAAAAAGATAATACATGCAGAAGAGATAGGTCCTAGTGTCATTGTTGATGGCTTCTCAGTCAGCCCCCATTGGCAGCCACATTCAGAGAGTCCAGTTTGATCATATGCTCATTCAGTCCCAGTCCAGCTGGATTTGGTGAGCTCCCATAAGATCAAGCACACTGTCTCAGTGGGTGGTCCAGCCCTTCACTACCTTGCTCATCTTCTCCCACCTTCTGCTCTTCAAGAGGAGAGGGTGCCGGAACTAGCATTGCCCCATGGTCACATTGATGAATATCTTGATCACCACCATAGAAATTTCGTCCGATGGATGGAGATAGAGACAGAGACCCACATTCACATCAGAGCAATGGACTGAGCTCCCAACGTACCTTGAGTTTTAATATTTTATTGAAAATATTTAAGCCATAAACATCTACGATTAAATACACAGAGGCAAGTGGTGGTTGATGAACTGTTGGTCATGGGTAGGGATTCCAGAAAATAAATATGAACGAATAAACAACACTTGAGATTTGTCAATGCTATCCTAAACTTGTCGTCTACATTAACTTAACCCTAGAGCAATCCTCCCAAGCTAGGGTCATTGCTATTTCTTTTAAAATGAGGAACCTGCAGCTTTGAGGGGGTAAATAACTCACCAAAAGTCACAGAAAGGGGATTGTGAGATTGAAGGAAGAGATCTTAAGGGAGGTGGGAAACAAAGTAATAGATACATATGATGAGAAATCAGACAGGGTGGCTATAGGGGTGGGAAAGGAAGGATATTGGTAAGGGGAGGGCATGTAGAAGCTCATCTAACTTGAACCAAGTTTGTTTTCAGACCCAATCCTACCACGATATTGCCTTGCTTTCTAAGTCCAGCTTCAAAATGTTGCAGATTCTGTACCCATTCTGCTTATATCCCCTTTGAACTTACCACCTTGCAGCACCTAACAGTTCTTAAGTGCCTGAGGGCTCTCTGGAGTCTGCTACTTGACACATGTAGGCTAGTAGGAGGGAGTGCAGATTAAAATCCCCCCACCCCCCAGCTCTCAACCAGTGGCTCCCTGGAGATAATGGAGGAAAATACGCTTCTGATGGGTTCTTTGTTCTCTCCAGAGTACCCTGGAGTTGAGTCCACGGCAGCAGCCTGGACTTCAGTATCCCATGAGCTGTCTTCCTTCCCTCCCTGTCTCCCTTCTTCATCGCCACAGCAGTCTGCCTGTGATCTCCTCCCAAATAACATGTTAGAACCTGAAGAGTCTTACCTTGAGGGTTATGTCTGGAGGATCCTGATTTCATATGTCCTGAGGCCTGGGCTTCATAGACTGAAAAGTCACAAGGGCTAAATGAATCACTGACTGCTATAGAATTGTCTTAAAATGTACTGTTTGTATCTACCATGCTAATTGGATTCTATGAGATGATTTTCCAAATGTGTGCTTATTTCATTAGCGTTTAATTGTACAGTGGTGGGTTTCACAAAGGAATTTTCATTTAAGCATATGTGTTTCATTAGAGGAGAGAATTTATCTATAAACCACATAACTTAATGAATTTGTAAAATTGCTTAATATAAGCTTGACCTTGGATAGAGCTTGAAAAATAATAATAACACAAATAAATAGACTATAGAAAACACACAGCTAAATACATATATTCCATTATACTTCTTCCAATGTACTGGACTCTAGAAAAAGGTTTTCTTATAAACTATGTTATGATGTTTAATTATAATTGTTTCCTTAAATAATCTTAGCATTATCATTTTCTTTTTGCCCAAATCTCACAAGTCATTTGGCATTTCTAGCCCTTTCCTTGTTCTTCCATTTATTTTCAATGAGAGACTTACATCAATAAAACTTAATCACAATCTCTGAGACTTGGGTTAAGCTGTATGTCATCACTGCCTCTGAAGCACAGGAAGGCAAGACATTCTGAAGAGATTGTGTGAGGGAAGGGGTGCTTCTAGGGGTGCTTCTATTGTCCTTCACATATCACTCTTGGGGCCTTTCTGACATCATAGATGAACCCCAAGGGAAACAGCAGAAGGCAGCATTGTTTCTACATCTCATTCCCTGTAACTCCCCTGCATTGTGACATTACTCGCCTCATAGAAGTTCCAATAGGGACCATTGCCTTCTGGGAGCTCTCCAACTCTTAAAAACCCTTTTATCCCCACTGTGAGAACAAAGTTCCAACCTTCACTCCAATGCTGACTTTTGTTGGGCAAGAAAGTACGAATGACTTCATTCAGCAGAACACTCAGGTCCTTAGCAAGGACTGAAGAAACTCCAAAATCTAAATGATGTTCCTTGCCCAGGATAGTTCCTCTGACACTAGGACCTCTGTGAGGTGTGACTGACTCCTTTAAAAGGATGTTGTTGTTTTCCCCTGAGTTTTCCCAATAGATACCTGCAGAGCAGTTCTCCCAAGGCTGATGCTGTAGCATCCTCTGGTCTTATGCCTTCTTGGACCACCTATGACTTTCTTTGCCCTGGATTCATACTGTGCTTTTGGGGAACACCTTTGAGATGAAAGTTGACAGATTTTGGGGGGGGTCAATCACAACTGGACTCTGGGGATCATCATTGGCTACAGGAAGACAGTGTCAGCCTACATTTCTTCCTTGAACTTCCTATGTCCCAGCAGAACAACTTGGGTGGGAAAGGAATGACAGTCGGAGTTGTAGAATGGAAACGAAAAAAGCGTGAGCCAAGGGAGGAAGAAACAGGAAACTTCTTGAATGACTCTAAACCCACAAACTATGTCAGAGGCAAGGAAATGACAGGATGCTCAGAGATGTCAGTCACAGCAGCAATGGGAATGCCAGTCTGTTATACATACAGGTGTGGAAAATCCCAAGAACTCTGTTGGAAAACAAAATTCAGTAGGAAATTAATGAGGTGATATATTACAAATGGATGGACCATGCCCATTTAGAAGCATGTGTACATGCACAACACACAAACACCGTGATGTCAATTATGAGGAGCAGAAACAATGTGCGGTAGTTTCTGAGGACTTTGTCAAACTACATTATTTTCAAATATCTGTTAGCAAATGAGGACTAAAAGAACACTCCAGTTATATGGAGAGTATTTATCTTAAAGAAGCACACAGTAGTTCTGAGTAGCTAAAGGACAATAGAGGCATTCACTTTATGGTAGCAAGAGGAGCAAGCTAAAGACTCCTTGTGTTCCTACTCTTGTGAAATCTTGTCTCTAAAGCATTCCTTAATATTTGAAAAAGGAGGCATATTATTGGAAATAAAAAAACAGCAAAATAATAATATGCAAATAATATCATCATGTCACTGTGACAATCCAAAGCATCAGCTGAAGTGACCAAGGTCCATATATGAAACAAAATACACTGAAATATTTGTGGTGAATCAGTGAGAATATATTTGGAAGAGAGAAGCAGTGAGATTGTCTCATTTGCAATGTCAATAGGACACAAGAACCCAAGAGTCATGCTTGTCAGCATGACCCACATGAAAAAAATCACAAGACCTGGTTGTGGTTCAAAAATATAGAGGCACACAGCATAGGTGGAAAAATTAATATCAGAAAGCTGTCAAACTAACTTATAGGTCTAATACAATCTAATCTAAACACCAATGGTATTTTCAAATTGATCATGTGATGATAAAATTTAGATGGAGGCAAAAAGGTGCACATTAAAAGTAAAGAAGATCACAAAAAGAAAGAACGGTTAATAAAGATTGGCCTGCCGGATATTAATTGAAAGTTCACAGTATATGAAATGGTATGGCTAAATTTTCAGGAACAAGATCAAATTAGATAGTTCCCCAAAGACAGAACATTAAAGCAAAGACCAAATGAGATCGTACAAGAAAAGTCCAATAGAAGAGAAAGGGGTATCTTTGTGTGACTTTATCAATAAGGTTGTTCCAAACTTGAAGGAAGTTAAAGAAAATGCAAAGAGGAAACTGAGATCCGATTTACTGGAAAATCTGAGCATCGATAAGAAGAAAAAATATCAGACTCAGAATTCACACAGTTCCCCAGGAAACAGGAGTTATAAGCATAAAAATGAAGGGTTCTCAATGCCCCTTTACCCAGTAATTCTACGTTTACCCAACTCACCGAAAAGCTACTAAGGTGTACAAAAGGAAAATTTATTACTTATGACAGGAAATTGCCTTTCTCTCCAGCTGGAGGGAAATAGCTAATAGTCATGCCTCCGCATAACATAAAACACCTGTCAAAGTCATGCTTTCCAAGAATACCTAGAAACACCAAACCTTATTATTTGCTGTGTGGGGGAAAGGCAAGGTATAAAACATATATACATATAAATATATGTGTGTATATATATTATATATGTATTTACATATGTACATACAGATACACTTATAAAAGTTAAAGGAAATACTTTAAAATATTAGCAGTGGATTGGTAATGAGTGAAAATGCTTGTCTCTTCACTTTCTTCTTAAATTATAAACTAAATTTAAGTTTGTACAAAATAAGCATGTATTACTTCACTTACTTTAAAAGGTAAATATATATCTTACGGTTATTAAACTAAGCAAGAACAAAGTTTGATGCCTCACACTTTTACATTTCAAAACTTACTACAGAAGTGTGGTAACCAAACAAATGTGGTACTTCTCATGTATAGACAAACATATCAATGGAATAAGATTGAAAGTTCAGTGACGAAAAATATGTGTATGGTCAATAAATACCCTACGAGAGTTCTAAGGACATTTAATGGAGGGAAGAAGAGTCTTTTCAACACGGTGCTGGCACAACTGACTACATACAAGAGAATGATCGGATCTCCCCATATGAGATACAGAACTTTTCTCTAAGTGGATCAAATGATGTCCTAAAAGCAAGAGCTAAGTCTGTAGAACTTGGAAGGAAACAGCTCCAGCATAGCTTGACGTTAGGTGACAATTTCCTAATTTCATTTTATTTATTTTATGTGTATGTGTATTTTGCCTGCATGTCTGTGTAGAATGTGCATAACAGGTGCCCACGGAGCCACGAAGAGGGCGTCAGATGCCCTGAAAGTAGAGGTCAAACAGTTGTGAGTTGCCATGCGGGTGTTGAGAATTAAACCCAGGTCCTCTAGAAAAGTAATCAATAGTCTTAAGCATTGAATGATCTCTCAAGTTCAGGTGACAATTTCTTATATGCATCCTCAATAACACAAGCATCAAAGTCAAGATCAAGCAAGACAGGCTATCCAAGTTCCAATCTTCAGTGTATTAAGGAAACAATCAAGAGAGTGAGAATATAACTCATAGAATAGAAGACAATACATGCAACGCAGCTATGGGATGAAGATCTAGCATTCAGAACACATAGAGGACACGTACAAGTCAAGAATGAAGCACCAGAAGCTAGACAAGAAGGACTGTGGAGTTGCTCAGACAACAAGCCTCAGGACCTGACTCCCTCCTAACTCCAAAGCCCATGTTGTAAAAAGCCAGGCATGGCAATATGGCCTGGCATTTCATTTGTATTTTAATAAACAAAGCTTACCTGAAGATCTGAAAAGCAAAGCAGCCAGCCACTGGCTCTTACCTCGACCTCAGTTCAAAAATGGTGATCTAGGCTGTTCTGAATGTAGAACTCAGGGGAAACTGCAACAGAGGTGCTCTGAAATGTTGGGTCATCTGGACCATCTGTTCTCACTGGAGATTTTTCAGGGGGTTTTCCTTGATCAAACTTTATTTTTCTTAACCCAGCATGAACCCACAGCCTTTCATTTCCTGTGGAAGCAAAAGCAAAACTTCTTCTCCAAAGTAACATATCTTTTGATTTAAATTTTGAAGTCAAGGCATTTTCAAATTATATAGGTCGGATTAATCCAGCAGCATTTATAATCAAATATCTTTTAGCAACTGTTGCTCCTTCTTCAGCAGTCAAACAATTTAAAGACAACACAATAACATGCAGCATCCAGATTCTCTGTGTATTTTCCACCTTTACACAGGAGCTAAAACAGGGCAGATGGGAGCTGGGAGCCCTAGTTTTTCTCCCGAACCCAGGTGGCTAGGTTTGGGTCCAACTCTGGCCTGTGCCAGTGGCTAAAAAGCCTCAGGCAAATGGCTTTTCCGTAGTTATACCCAAACACTGGGTGCCAAATGTAGCAAAATTAATAAAAAACCCAGAGACAGAAATTGGGGTTCAACCTTAAGGTCAGAAAAGCAAAACAGCCAGACACTGACTCTTACCTCTACCTCAGTCCGAAATGGCTATCCTGCCTCCAGGAATCTCAGAATGAGACTGAGACCGAGAGCTATCTTCTGTTTTATAATCCTCTCTAGTTCTGGTTAAGGGCGTGCACCACTACTGCCTGGTTTCTATGGCAAGGTAGTGTGGCTACTGGGATTAAAGGTGTGTGCCATTGTTGCCTGGTCTGTAAGGTTGGCCAGTGTGGCTGTTTTACTTTTCTGATCTTCAGGCAAGCTTTATTTATGAAAATACAAATGAAATGCCACTACAGCAGTGCAAGCTTTTAATACTGGGGAAGCAGAGACAGGCAGGTCTCTGGGGCTTCTGGTCAGGTTCAGAGTGAGACCCTGTCTTAAAAATTAAATCAAATGGAGCTGAGGAATAACACCTGAGATTGACTTCTGACCTCCCCACGTACACACACACACACACACACACACACACACACACGTACATTCAGTCACCTGCACCCATTTACTCACCCTCCCCACCTACAAACACAAATGAGCTAATATTTTAAATAGGTCTTTCTCCAAAAAGAAAGATACACACATAAATAAAAACGTGGGAACAAAAAACAAAACAAAACAAAATGTGCTCCTCCCCACCCACTAGAATGCCTGTTGCCACCATCATCAACTGGAGAAACCACACGTGCTAGTAATATTGTAAAGTCGAAACCCTCATGTATTAATGGCAGGAATGGAGAGTGGTGTAGTACTCTAGGGGGGAAATTGCCAGCTCTTCAAAAAGTCCCGATTTACAACATTACCTACCCAACAACTTTGTTCCTCAATCAATACCAAAGAAAACCGCAAGATTCCATCCACACAAAATGTGCATATGAATATTCATAGCAGAATTATTTTCAATAGCCAGAATGGAAACATCTACAAAAGTCTACTAACTGATGAACGAGTAAAAAATGGGATAGAGCATTGCCGAATAGTATCATACCTGTTGGTTTTGTTTGTTTGCTTTTCATTTTAGTGTAGATTGGGAGGGGAGTTGAGACAGTGTCTCATGTGTAGACAAGGCTGGCCTTGAACTCACAGTGATTTGGCTGCTTCTGCCTCCCAAGTCCTGTGATTAAAGGCATGCACTACCACACCAAGCTTTTTATAGTATCATAAGAAAGAACAAGTTACTGATAGATGCCACCAAATGGATGATTCTTGGAAATAGTATGCTAAGAGCAATGGTTCTCAATCAGTGGGTGGCGACCCCTTGGGGGCCACATACCAGATATCCTGCCTATCAGATTATGATTTATAACAGTAGCAAAATTATGGTTATGAAGTAGCAATGAAATAATTTGTGGTTGGGCTCACCATAATATGAGGAACTGTATGAAAGGGTTGAGTCATTAAGAAAGTTGAGAACCACTGTGCTAAGTGAAAAAAGACAGTCACAAAGGGTCACATACAACATATCAAAAGCTAGTAAATCCATTAAGACAGAAAGTAATGCTCAGCAGCCTAGGAGAAAGGGAGAATTGGAAGGGTTTCAGGTTTCTTTGAACAGGAGAGAAATTTCCTGAAGTGAAGCAGAGTGTGTGCATGTACTCCAGGATAGTTATAAATGTACAGCAAAAACCTAAAAACATATTAAAATGATATGAGATATTGTTTTGATATTCCATTGTGGGATTCTCAGTCATTAACTTTGCAAATGACAATAATATGTCACAGTGTCACTCAATAAACACATGTTTTGCTTTGGCTATTGGTGTGCAGTTATGGCTTCAGTTTGACTGTGGAATGGGGCTTCAAGTGTGTGAGGATCCAAGTCAGACAGTTAAAATTAACACTTTCAGATACTTGTGTCTGTGGTGGCCTAGCTCGTCCATGTCGTAGCAAATAAGCAACCACTTCATGACCTTTCAAAAGTTTGTACCAGAACTTGAAGATGAGAACTGGCTTGTGGATTTCAGTCAGTAAGTTAAACATATTTCTTCAAGGTGCAACCCAATTTATCAAGATATTTCAAATCCTAACAGCATTCTCAATGAAGCTGAAGCTATGCAAAGCTCAAATGAAGGCAAGTGTTTATTTTCTCAACACAGTGGCTAAAAACAGCCCTTGGAATAGGAAAACACACAGCCTTGCTTTCTGACTTGATACCAGAACTGGGAAACAGATTTCAGGACTTCTTAGAAAACAAGTGAGTATTTGCGACTCCATTTCAGTTGTCGTAAATACATTACTGCTAATTCCATATGGACAGCATGGAGCTGCAACCTGACATCCAATTTAGAGAAGAACCGGATCATTACTACACCTTCACAGTCCTGTCTTCCCAGAGAGAAACTGCCCTCGCTTTGAAATCGTGCTTCATTCCTGCAGTCACATTGGGAGTACCTATGTTTGTGAGCAGCTGTGTTCATGGATGAAGCACACTGAGTGCAACGAGAACCAAGTACCTGATGAGCATCATGGGAACTCACCAAGAACTGCAGCTCCCTGTCGAGCCAGATACTGATGCATTCACCTCTCGAATACGACGTCAAATTGCTACTAGTTTTATGTTGGCCTCTTTTCTCTTACTTTTATAATATAAAGATCAAAAGTGAAGTTTTATTACTTAAATAAGTACATTTAATTTTTATTAGTGGTCAGATTTGGGGATCTGTTAAGATGGTTTTAAATATTTACTTCATGTGCTTCAGACACAGAATCCTGAGGCCCCTGAGATAAATCTGACCTGAATGTCTCCTCATCAAGGGTTAGCTTTCATGGTACCAGAAGATGCCTTGAAATCTTCCAAAGGAGGGAAGCAACCAACAGTTCTACCCAGAACTGTTGATGACAGCTATGAACCACAGCAGCAATCAGCATAACTATAATCCTAAGTGTGTAATAGTGGCATGCATTCCATCTTGGCAACCAACAGCTCTCTAATTGGACTTAAGACTCACTCAACAAGAAGGAATCATGCCTGGTACTGGAAACTTAGCTAACTATCCAGGCTAGTGAAGTCATGGATCTTGGAGGAAATTCTTCATCCACCACTTTACTAAGCCAGCACAATCCCTAACTACAGTCTAAATTTTTGTTCTTATATCCCCATGTAAGTGTAGTCCTCACCTCTCATCAAAGAAACTTCTCTTTGTACAGATGGATACCACTACAGAAAACCACAACAAATCAAAATGCAGAGTTGTGGAGCCAAGTCCCAGTGGGTACAACTCATGATAACTCCTGCATTTAAGTCTCAGGGAACATTGTAAAAGAGGGCAGGTCAAAAGAATTTTAAGAACCAGAGGATCAGGGAGTTTGCTGTAAGATTGTGTCTCCTAATAATATCATAAGGGACACCCATAAAGTCTGACCAACATGACTGCCTAAATGTGAACTGAACAAGGATTGTAATAGACAGACCAAAGTGAATGGGAGAAAGCCCATGAGACCTCAACTCAATACAAGGTACAGGAAATTTAGGAATATTGACAGTGGGGGCAATAGGCTTCTCCCAAGCAGAATACACTAATCAGCTATCCAATACCAAATGATCAGCCCTGAAAACAAACATACAAGTAACATTATACAGACTGAGAAGGTTGTATTTATGTATTCAGAAATATGCAAATATATGTGTATATATGCACAAATATATGTAACAACAATTAATGAAGAAAGAGACTATGAGATTTGAAAGAGCGTGGGTGGGTATATGAGAGAGTGTGAAGGGAAAATGATGAAATTATAATTCAAAGATAAAGAAAACAGGAACATCTTAATTTTAGAAGGATTTTTTTAGTGGTTTTACAAGTCCATAAGTTGAAGAAAAAATGTATACAGGGTTTGTGGATGTCAGCCACACATTCAAAAATCTTTTTCATGATACAATTTTGGGATACAATGGAAAATTAAGGGTTGAATGGAGTTCAGATGCAAGGGTGCTCATTTAGCCAAGTAAAGAATCCCATTGGACTGTAGGTTAATGGAATGTTAGTCACCATCAGAGGCTCTGATGCAAGCTAAAAGGTTCCAGTCTAGCCTCGTCTTTGTGAACACTATAAACTGCAAAGATGTAGACATTAGTGGTTATTTATCTAATTTGTGAATAATGTACAGCAGGAAGGAATAGCAAGACTCATATGTGATAGAGTGAAGGTCCCTTGTGTATCCAATGGAATAAGGTAAGAGGATTGCTCACTGTTACATAAATGAAGATAAACAAAATATTGGATGGTAGAGAGCAAGGGAGCCGTATTCTTATCTTAATTATAACAGGATAATTTTCAAACTGGATGACACCAATGATTTTCAACCCGAGTTAGATTTCTATCAATGGGATAAGAATAGGGAATTCACATGTATATAGATTTATTTATCTCACCATTGTATAGACTGGAAGTCCAACATCAAGCAGTTACCTCTGATCAGCATTTGGGGAAGACCCCAAGGAAGATGGCATCAGAATGTAGGAAGATGTCACATAGTGCTGTGGGAACTCCTTCAGCCAGTAGCCTTTAAGTTACCAGCCCACTTGGGCATGGCCTCTTATACTATAAATGCTGACATAAAGCATGCCCTAGCTCTCTCTCCCGGCTTCTGGATGTGGTTCCTGTTCCCCGTTCGTGCAGAGGACTGTGATCTGTGAGTTTACCCCTAAATAAATAGCCCTTTATTATGCTCAATTTTGAGCTGGTGTGGGATTATTTTATAACTTCCATCTTTATCTGGCACCCAGGTGAATCCCAACCCCACACCTATGGGAATAGGCCAAAAAAGGCCCAAAAGGTCTGCAAACCAGAAGGTCTCCCACCCCCATCCACCTGGCTTGACTTCACCTACTAAGTGGCTTTTTGCCAAACCCTGCCACAGCCACAGCAGAGCTACCATGTGGTGACTTGCCAATTTTCCAGATTCATGCACACTTCCCTCCACCTGCTGCTTTCTCTGCTGCGCAGCAAGTTGTGCAGCTTCCTGCTTGTGAGCTCTGGGATCCTTGCTATGTGTATGAAATTGATTTAATTGCTCCAAATTTGTCAAGCAAAGCATATTTGTCAGTATTTAACCAGGTGCAGAACCAAAGTGGAGCAAAGAGTCTCCCGCTGCCACTGGTCATGTCTTTCCACCATGTGGTTGCAGCCATGACACCTGCTGGCCAATAAAGATTATTACACCGAGTCCGGAAAGCCAACCCAGTCCCGGGACACTGGGGAACCAGGAGTGAGCCTGACTCAGAGTGAGTGGTCTCCACCAGAACCAGCTACCTAGGACAGAGAGCAAACAAGCTCCACCAGGAGTAGAAGCCAGGAACAAATCCAGTTCCGGGAGCGGGAGCCAACCCAGTCCCGGGAGCCAAACCAGTCCTGGGACACTGGCAGATCAGGATTGTGCTAGTGACCAGATCCAGAGTCAGCGATCTCCACAGGATGAGGTACAGGGGAGTAATCGCTGAGCAAGTCAGCCAGAGCCAGAGACCGCTGAGGGTCCTGACATGAATCTGGGGCCTTCAAGGGAGTAGACTTAGCCAGGACCCCAGTGGGTCTGAGCAGGAGTCTAGGACCTCCCAGGAACTAGGCCTGAACCAGGATCTCTGCCAGTCTGGGCGTGAGTGAACCTGGGACCTCCAAGGCAATAGGCAGGAACCAGAGATCTCTGCGGGGCCAGGCGTGAGTCTGGGTCCTCAGAGGGAGTAGGCCTGAGCCAGGTCCTCTGTGGGTCCGGGCATTGGTCTGGGACATCATCAAAGGGAATAGGCAAGAACCTGGAACCTCTGCGAGTCTGAGCGTGAGTCTGGGATTTCTGACAAAGAAGCAAAAAATATCAAATGTAAAATAGAAAGCATATTTAACAAGTGGTGCTGGCATAACTGGATATCAACATGTAGAAGAATGAAAATAGACCCATATCTATCACCATGCACAAAACTCAAGTCCAAATGGATCAAAGACCTCAACATAAAGCCAGCCACACTGAACCTTATAGAAGAGAAAGTGGGAAGTACACTTGAACACATTGGCACTGGAGACCACTTCCTAAATATAATCCCATCAGCACAGACACCGAGAGAAACAATTAATAAATGGAACCTCCTGAAACTGAAAAACTTCTGTAAAGGAAAGGACATGGTCAACAACACAAAATGACAGCCTACAAAATGGGAAAAGATCTTCATTAACCCCACATCAGACAGAGGTCTGATCTCCAAAATATACAAAGAACTCAAGAAATTGGTCACCAAAAGAACACATAATCCAATAAAAAAAAATGGAGTATAGACCTAAATAGAGATCTCTCAACAGAGGAATCTAAAATGGCTGAAAGACACTTAAGGAAATGTTCAACATCCTTAGTCATCAGAGAAATGCAAATCAAAACAACTCTGAGATTCCATCTTACACCTGTAAGAATGGCCAAGATCAAAAACACTGATGACAACTTATGTTGGAAAGGTTGTGGGGAAAAGGGAACACTTCTGTATTGCTGGTGGAAATGCAAGCTGGATGTCACCAACTTTGGATGTCAGTGTGGCAAATTCTCAGAAAATTAGGAAACAACCTTCCTCAAGACCCAGTAATACCACTTTTGGGTATATATCCAAAGGATGCTCAATCGTGTCACAAGGACATGTGCTCAACTATGTTCATAGCAGCTTTATTTGTCATAGCCAGAACCTGGAAACAACCTAAATGCCCCTCAGCTGAAGAATGGATAAGGAAAATGTGATACATTTACACAATGGAGTACTACACAGAAGAAAAAAAAATAAAGACATCTTGAATTTTGCAGGAAAATGGATGGAGCTAGAAAACATTATTTTGAGTGAGGTAACCCAGACACAGAAAGACAATTATCACATGTACTCACTCATAGGTGGTTTTTAAACATAAAGCAAAGAAAACCAGCCTATAAACCACAATCCCAGAGAACCTAGACAACAATACGGACACTAAGAGAGACTTACATAGATCTAATCTACATGGGAAGTAGAAAGTAGAAAAAGACAAGATCTCTTGAGTAAATTGGGAGCATGGGGACCTTGGGGGAGGGTTGAAGGGGGGAGGGGAGAGGCAAGGAAAGGAGCAGACAAAAATGTAGAGCTCAATAAAAATCAATTAAAAAGATTATTACACCTACAACAATTTACTGAAATCTTCTAAGAAAGGTAAGAAAATTAATAAATTTCAAAGTTATATGATGGCAGAAAATATTACCGTTTAGGAATTTAAAAACTGATGAACAGACACTTAAAAGAAATCCCACATTAGCTCAGAATTGAGAAACAGATAGTTATTTATTTAAGGGTAAACTCACAAATCAGAATTCTCTGCTTGAACGGTGGACAGAGATTGAATCCAGCAATTCAACAATCAGAACAAGCAGCCGGGCAAAGGAAGAAGAAGGGGCAGGCACAGGCTCTGTATCTGCATATATAGTATAAGAGGCCACGCCCCAGTAGGCAGGTAACCACAAGCTGCAAGCCTTCCTACAGCAAATAACCTTTTTGTTTCTACTATGGATGGCATTCTACAAGGTTTATGTGATTTTCCTCATACATCTATTTATTTGATTTTGGGAATTAGTTTTGTTTTTCATATTATATTGTTAAGAAAATGGTATAATACTTTATTAACCTTGAATTTTCTTAATGCTAATGAAAAAGAAACAACAGCAGCAGAGAGATACTGAATAATAGAAACAACTTCTGAATTAAATCAGCTGGTGTATTTCAAGAATGTGTTGACCTCAGAATGGAAACCAGGAGATGTGCTACGTTGGGGAAGGGGTTTCTTTTTTGTTTCCACAGGAGAGGAAAAGGTATAGATACCATCAAAATTAATAAAGATTCTATTTGAAAATGAGAAACCTCTTGAGACAGAGAAATGACAGCTTATCCACAGAGGTGACAATTATACAGGTGGTAAGGAAACCTCATAAGAGATGGGGTAGCATTCTGTTCTTGTATTTTCAGGAAAATGCACATCTTCAAAAAGTCAAGAGACCCTGGATGTTTGGATACCTAAAGAGGAAAAAATAACTATCCAGAAAGGATCATCAAGCAAAAAGGAATATGACTTATGAGGACAGGTCATCTGAGGGTAAAAATTTCACTATATGTATGAATAAATAATCTGGCTTTGGAGTTGAACAATGGTTATCCTTCTCTAAAGTCAAGCATGTTGTTAAAAGAAAAATTCAGATTATCTGTCTCATGTCAGGAGCCATCTAGTATGGGACAGAAAGAAGAAACATTTTAGGAAAATTTTTACTTTTCTCAATACCTATCTTGTCTATATTGTATCTTTCATTGAGTATCTGTCTATATGAATAATCTTTAAGTTTTCCACAATGAACAATAGATTTTCCTGCAGTAATCTTTGAAATTTTCAGGAAGAAGATGGGGCCCCATAACAACAACTCCACCTGGTTGATATGACATCATTATGCTGATAGCACTACTTTAAAACTGGTTTTGGGCACCAGCTGTTCAAAATGATTCCAACTTGGTTAGCTGAAATGGTGCATCTTCTTACAATGTTCTGGCCAGAACTCCAAATAGGAACCTCAGGAAAACCCTATTGACTATTCAGAGACTATTTACAATTATGCCAGACAGTAACCTTGAAACCTAACTATCATTTAACTTTTACAGGATTCCATAGAGAAAACATTGCCCCCATGACAGCTGGAAGTAATTCTAGAAGATTACATCCCCTCTCCCAAAAAAGATTGTCCTCAGGGTTAGAGACATCAATTAAGGGTTGATTATAACTGATGTGGTGTTAGGGTTTGGGGTGGAAATTATGTAGGTTCAGGGATCTCTTTGAAAAAAAGGG
The DNA here is from genome assembly GCA_004026605.1 of Ondatra zibethicus. NCBI lineage: Eukaryota > Metazoa > Chordata > Mammalia > Rodentia > Cricetidae > Ondatra > Ondatra zibethicus. Next base: position 443,807 of record PVIU01000099.1, on the reverse strand, counting down.
AAATTGGATGGGATAATAGGTAGATTAGTGTGAGCTTACTCACACTAATAATAATAGTGAGTAATAGAGTGATTACTTATGAGCTATTATTTACAAGCAATTTATATTGGTATAGATTCTTATATATTGATACAAATTCAAATTATATTTAATATGCTCCTATTTCTGTTTACAATATTTGTACACTTAGGCAAAGTTATATTGTCATATTGTATGCATGCATGCTTCTACCTCTGCTTAAGACATTTTGTATATTGATACAATTTTAGAATATATTTATCATATTGCACTATACATTTCCACCTCTGATCAAGATACTTATACATTGTTTACATTTTGAGGTCATTGTGCACATTTGCTGCACAGTTGTTTAATGATTGTTTAATATTTTAATATAAAGTCTTAGTCTTTAAGCTATATAGTTATTAAGTAGTATAGGTCTATAGTCATCCATGTTTGTCATACTTATAGTTAGACTAATCAGGTTATTTAGATACATAGAGATTGTATTCTGCATAGATAGGTAATCTTCAACCACTTCAAAGAACTGTAAAACATGGCATTTAAATAACTTAGGGTTCTGTTGAAGTAAGACACAATTGCTCCTGGTAGCACCAATCTATTTCCGAGAGAATGTTGAGCACTGAAGACACTCCACTTGGAGCTTGTTTTCTTCTTGGCAAAACTGGTCTTTGGGCAAGGAACTGCCCATGCCTCGACCACTGACAAAATGCACAATGTCCAGACAGGACAAGCAGGATACAAGAAAAAAGAGTGCTAAACCTTGCCAAGACAGGATAAGATGGTTCTGAAATCTTTCCTGCCTCAAAAAACGGGCTGTCAGTTACTCTAGGCCTTAGCAAAAGTTGGTTGCTTCAACATTGAAAATTAGATTTTGGGTAATTGCCCAGGTAGCCAGTTGTCTCTATCATTTGTTGCATATTTTGGAAGCTGCTTGGTTGTGCTTTCTGCCTTTACTTTCAAGTAATATTATCTCCCTTCTCAGGATTCAATGGGGTTGAAGTAGTTACTTTTCTCTTATGATTTAGCCAAGCCATTTCTAATACAAGACTTAGACTCCTTAGGATAGAATGATTATTGAAACATTTAACATATGTTCCTTGCTTGATATTGTTTATGCTGGTTGTAGTTCTAATTTTTACACTTGATAATTGTTCTTATTGTATATAGTTTTGTATTAGGCTTAGAACTCTTTTATTTAAACAAAAGGGGGAGGTGCTGTAGGAACTCCTTCAGCTAGTAACCTTTAAGATACCAGCCCACTTGGGCATGGCCTCTTATACTATAAATGCTGATGTAAAGCACATGCTTGCTTTCTCTCCTGGCTTCTGGATTTGGTTCCTGTTCCCCATAGGTGCAGAGGACTATGATCTGTGAGTCTTACCCTAAATAAATAACCCTTATTATACTCAATTTTGAGCCAGTATGGGATTATTTTATAACTTTCATCTTCAACATAGTAAGACAGGAGACCAGAAGGATTCTGAAGCCAAGTTCATCATTTTTATAGCAATTCACTCCAAAGAACTAACCAAGGTCTCACTACATTAACATTTTCTGAGTTCCTCACCCACAACCCAATCATCTCTTCAAAGAAACCACCTCTTACCAACTCTACTGCCTCATCATGTCTGGAGATCAAACCTCCAACACGTCAGCTGTTGAGGGGAAACCATATCTGAGACACAGCATTTGGTTTCTTCATCTCTAAGATGGGAACTCACCCTCATCTCCAAGAACATTCTAGCCTTGTCATTTGTGTCTGTGCTTGAAGTGACTTGTGTCTTAACTGAAAATGATTTGCCTAACATCTTGCTGATGCCATGAGACCCTGTGCTGGGGATTTAAGTACCTACATCATTCTGTGATGTTCTGGAAGCTGTATGGTGGTTTTAAAAGGAAGTTATAAAAGTGACACACATTTATATAAAATTAGTTGTGTAAGTAGGTAAATAAAACCCTAGCTCTCATAATATGAAAGATTCAGTATTGTGTAGATTGTCCTTTTTTTCATTGTCTCTAAAACTGTTGTTTAACCCCTAAACTCACCTTTAAATGTCTCAATTTAGTCCAAATGCAAAGAGAAGCCAGGGTGCTAGGAATGCATCTAGATAACTGGTAATAAAATGAATCATGCATGTTTCTCTACAAGCTATGAGTCAAATGAATTTCCCACCACAGAACAGGCTAAGTGTGCTAGTGGAAGCAAAAATGCATCTCTTAATGTGTCCTTGATAGGACAAGAGGCTGGCTATCAGATGAGACTTGAGGGTGAAGCTACAGTTAGGACTAGGCTCTACATCAAGAGTCCAGGTAATCTAACCAATCACAGAAGAGCCTGGGGCAAGCTTATCAGGCACTACATTCCACACACATCATCTCAGCACCCAGAAGGTGCGAATCATCTCCTAAAGTGGATCAGAGCCTTTTGGAAAAGAACAAACAGAATTCAAAGATAATATACATGTACCACAGAAACAGGGAAGACCATTGCCCATCCTACCCTGGACTTCACACTTCCATGTTCTAAAACTAAGAGAAAAGAATGTTTGTGTTCAAGCTCCCCAGTCTGTGGTATTTTGTTCGGGCAGCCTAGATCCTAACTCTTGTTCTAGTTTGTTTCTGGTTGCTGTGATAAACACCATGAGCAAAAGCAACTTGGAAAGGAAAGGGTTTTGTTGCAGAATAATCCTTTACATTGTGTGAAGATGTGTCACTGTGATTGTTTTAATACAGAACTGAATGGCCAATCCTGAGGCAGTAAGAGGTTAGACAGGACTTCTAGGAACAGAGCAGTCTTGGGGAAGAAGAAAGCAGGGGTCACCAGTCAGACACAGAGGGAACAAGACATGCAGGAGGAGAGGTAAAAGCCACGAGTCACATGGTAGCATGGAGCTGAATAAAAATGAACTGCATGAGCCTCACATTTCTCAGACTCTTTCCCTTGTCCTTTTCTTTTCCTCAGTGAAGTACAACTTTCTAAGAATTGCCATTCAGAGTTGGTTTTTGGGAAAGTTTTAGTAACAATGCAGCAGATACCAGCAGACTACACTCTAAAGAATGTGGAGCATGACAGATCACCTTTCCTGCAAACCTTGATGATGTGGGATGCCCTTCTGTATGTTTTGCTTTTATTGGTTAATGAATAAAACTGCTTTGGCCTATGTCAGGGCAGGATTTAGCCAGGCTGGAAGTGATATATATTGAGAGTAGGCAGAGTCAAAGAGACACCCTGTAGCTGCTGAAGGAGAAGGATACCAAAACTTTACTAGTAGGCCACAGCCTCTTGGCATACATAGATTAATAGAAATGGGTTATTTTAAGATGTAAGAGCTAGCTAGGAATATGCCTGAATCATTGGCCAAGCAATGTTGTAATTAACAAAGTTTCTATGTGATTATTTGGGTCTTAGCAGCTGGGAAACAAATGCACAGTCTCCAATTACACCTTCTGAGAATCACTTGCATTCTTAGGTGGTTGTTACATACTATCCATGCTGATTTATCTCCTGTGGTAAGTCTTGTCTGTCTTTCTAACTGCCAATTCACAAATGGATGATGGAAATTCATAAGACACAATGTTCTTCTCTAACCATTTCACAGTTTTAGTAGTAGCAAAGCTGGGACCCAAGCCTGACACACAAATCCACTCCCTGGAATAGACCAGAAAGGAGAAGAGGAATGGGGTGATTTAAATGAGAATAGTCCCCATAGGTTGATGTATTTGAATGCTTGGGCCCTAATTGGTGGAACTGTTTGGGAAGGATTAGGAGGTGTGGTTTTGTTGGAAGAGCTGTGTCATTGGGGGCTGGGCTTTGAGGTTTCAAACATTTTGAAAACCACACCAGTCTCTCTTTACTCTCTGTCTCCAACTCATGGACAAGATGTAAACTCTCAGTCTCTGCTCCCACATCATGCCTGCCTGGCTGCTGCCATGATCCTCACCATGATGGTCATGCACTCACATTCTGAGGCTGTAAGCAAGCCCCCAAGTACATGCTTTCTTTTATAAGTTGCCTTGATCATGGTGTCTCTTCACAAGAATAGAAAAATAAAAAGAGAGAGGGTGAATTAACTGTGAGGCCATTGGAATCAGTAAGTATCTGATCAGCTTTCTGGATACTAGCATCTTTAAGCATATTTCAATATTTGAATAATTCTGTCCATTAAAAAGCCCCACCGCCCACAGACAGAATTCAGGCACTTGTTCTTGGACAAGAGGAGCAATGTTCTCTACCATACATACCAGGACTAGCTAAATGAGTAAGTAAATAATTTCCCAGTGACCCAGTCAGTGTTTAAGACTGAGGAAGTACCAGCCCTTCCTCTGGGATCTAAGATGCATGATAGACCACTTTGAAGGACTACTTTACTGTAGTAGATCAACGTGCAGAGGTAAGCCGCTAGTTAGCCATAGAGTCCAGGTAGTGGTGCACACACCTTTAATCCCAGCACTTAGGAGAGGCAGATGGATCTCTGTGAGTTCAAGGCCACCATTGGCTACATGAGATTGAATCTGTCTAAAAGAGAAACAGCTCACACAAAAGTGATCCTAACACTTGGGATCCCACACCTTTAATCCCAGCACTAGGAAGGTAGAGACAGGAGTGTATGGCTGGACAGACAGCAATATTGATGTGGGATTCCCCACTGTATGCTGTGAATACCATTGGTTAATAAAGAAACTGTCTTGGCCTGTGATAGGGCAAAAGAATAGAGGTAGACAGGGAAAACTAAACTGAGCAGGGAGAAGAAAGGTGGTGGAGTCAAGGAAACACCATGCAGCTGCCTCTGGAGACAGACATGCCAGAACGTTGCCAGTAGGCCATGAGCCTCATGGTAAAATAGAAAATAATGGAAATGGGTTAAATTAAGAAGTTAGAGCTAATCGGCCAAGCAATGATTTAATTAATACAGTTTCTGTGTGATTATTTCAGGAGTCTGGGAAGCTGGGGAATGAACAAGCAGCCTCCTACTATAGAATGTAAGGTGGGAGGAGACAGGAGCTCAGAGGCAGTGTGAGGGTTCATAGAGATGGATGTTATGTGAGGATTTGTAGAGACAGATGCAGTCTGAGGATTCGTAGGTAGAGGATCACCCGTTTGATCTGAGCATTGGTAGAGGTAAGAACTCTAGTGGCTGGCCACTCTGCTTCTCTGATACTTCAACTTTCATCTCCTGGAAGCTGACCCTGAGTTTTTATTATTAAGACCAATTAGAATTCGTGCTAAACCTTATAACCAATTTCCATGAAGCTACCTAGTCGTTTTCTAGAAAATATCCTGCCAAAAGTGTGTCTTGGGTAAGTTTATCCCATCTCTTACTTTATCAGCCACCCATGTGAAAGGACTGGTGTCTGCACAAAACACTCTAGGACCAAGTTCTCAGCACAAAGATCTGTTTGCCTCAAAGGGACAAAGGGTGAGGAATAAGAGACAAAGATAGGGGGTAGTGGATTAGGGAGAGGGGGAAAGAACAAGAGAAACATGGAAGGGATATTTGCTTTTGAGGGACAAAGAGTTGCCTCTGGGTAGAGAGAAGACTGGTGTGGTTCCTAGGCAAATGGTAGCTTCTAAAAGAAAAAGGAGAAACCCCATGTTAGAATGAGGTATTTAATTTTGATTGGACAGGTTTTAGGTATTTTAAAAAGGGAGCTTTTGATTGCTGCCTTGAATTCTTCGAGAGCTAGACCTTGGTAGTCAGCCTCAGGAGGCTTAAGTGGCCAAATAAGGGAATAGATCTTGGTGGCTAGCTTCAGTAATGCAATCTGATGGGTTTTTAGCAAGGAAGAGGGAATGGGGAAAGGCAAAATCTGCCAGAGTCATGTTTGCCATACTGAGGCCTGTTAAAGCCCTTCAACTAGGGCATAGCTATATGATTCAGGCTCTACTGAATAGATATGTGAAGATATGTGTGATTTAGAAGAAAGCATAGTGAATTACATGGGTAGAGGAAATAGGTTTTAAAGTGAGGTTAACAAATACTCTGACTTCTGGGAGCTCTGTTTGGGTTAACTCTGAAGTCCTGGGTATCCTGAATTACCTGTGCCTCTTTGAGGTACCTAAGCCTTGTGGTGGTCGCAACAGGGCTACTGCTGTGGCAGACCCATGCTATAGTTTGACTATTGTTTCTGTCTATATGCCTTCTAAGCTGATCTGTCCTATGTGACAGACAGACAGACACAGCAGATTGTGATGATTTGAATAAGAATGGCCTCCATAAACTCATATATTTAAATGTTTAGTCACCAGGCAGGGGTACTATTTAAAGTGACTATAAGGATTAAGAAGTGTGGTCTTGTTGGAGGAAGTGTATCACTGGGGCTGGTCTTGGAGGTTTCAAAAGGTCATGCCAGGACCAGTATCTGACACTCGCCTGCCTGCCTGCCTGCCTATTGGTCAGTATGTAGCTCTCAGCTACTGCTCCAGCACCTGCCTGTGTGCCACCAAGCTCTCCACCATGATGATAATGGACTAAACCTCTGGAACTGTGAACAAGGCCCAAATTAAATGATTTCTTTCATAAGAGTTGGCTTAATCATGGTGTTTCTTCACAATAATAGAACAGTGACAAAGACATGGGCACAGACACAGATGCAGATGCAGACACAGATACAGATACACACACACACACACACACACCACACCACACACACATACCACACCACACCACACACACACACACACACACACACACACACACACACACACACACACATGTACTATTGTGTGATAGAACTCTTCTTGAAGAGATGCAATACACACATCTATTTACCCCAGATAGGGATCTCATGACACTAAAGTCCAACTTGGTGAACTAGTGAATTTTATTGTTATCATAGGAATATGGGTGAGGGGTTACTTTTGCCTCAAAGAAAATAAACTCCATGTGGATTATCTTCAATGCCCATCATCTTCTCTGAAGTAGATTGGTGCTGCCAGGAGTAGACATGTCTCAGTGTCATAAAAAAGAGCCTGTATTATTAAAACATCATAAATACCATATTCTGTAGATCTCTGAAGTGTTTGAAGATGACCTGTCTATCTAAAATATATCTTTGTTTGACCTTGAAAGTATACTTAATATGATTACAAGGTAGATTGTAATTGGTGATTAACTACTAACCATCACTTTCTTGTTATCCTAAACAATTGGTAATAATAATTCTCAAGGAATAGAAATTTGTATTACATTGTTAAATGAGTTGTATAGATACAATATCTTGAACAAGAGTAGAAATGTATGTACAGTATGTTCTAACAAAATTAACCTCAAATTTGTATTAATATATAAACTTGTATACAATATATAAAAATTCAGTCCAACGTAAAACATTTAAAACTAGTAGTTGCTTTTAAAAAGTAGATTCAGTAATCTACCTTTTTATCTTATCATATCTATATTCTCCCTTTTATCTTTTCAGAGTAGATTCAATGATCTACCCCTTTATCTTATCATATCTATATCCCCTTTTTTCTTTTCAAAACAAGAATCTTGAATCTAATTTCCTTTGTTTAGCTTTTTTCCTGACCATTACCAATAACAACTTATAACCAATCCCCATAAATAATAACAAATATTCATAACCCAATGAAAGATCAAAAACCACCCATACTACCTCTTGGGAATGTGGGCATTGTGTTCTTAAATTTACTTCCTGCTATCTGTGGGTGACACTAACTTTAGGGGATCCTGAAAAGAAAAATTTGGATTAATTGTCAAGTCCTGGGAAAGGTAGCTGTATCATTTGTTGTATAGTTTCTGTGTAATGGGAAAGTGCAGGTCTTGTCTCAAATCTTGTTGAGACAGTCTGTCAAGCTGGATTATTTCAGCTAGTCACCTTGAAATTGTTCTGAGCAGTTTGTAGTCCAAAGCCAATCATCAGGTTGGGTTTTTTTTTTTTGGCTTAATGGTGTTATCATAGTCCTGGAGGAATCATTGTGGGGCCCCATACTCCTTTTAGAGACTTCATAGTTCACTGCAGAAAACTAATAGAGACTCAAACCTTAAATCATGTACAGAAAGCTAAATGAAGCCTTTTTCTATAATTAGTTAGTACTCTATATGACCATTAATATGATGACAAAAAATTTAAAATACATATATATATAAATATTATAAATTTTGAGATATTATTCATACCCTAAGCAAAGCTGTTAAAGACTCAAAATAAAACCAAAAGATTAAGAGATTAGTGACAATAAAATAATCCTTAAATTTTTGTTTTTCTTATGTCCCATATCCAGCAGCTTTTCTGACATGAGACAGAGATTTTGGAGTTTACTTTAACAAGCATACTGGGGTTTAGAGAAGGAGAGAACCACACTCCAACTCCAAAGTCAGCTTTAATTTTTAACTAGACTGAGACTACAAAAGGACCATTTGCAGTACATGTCTGTAGTGAGCAGCAGAAACAAGCATTTGGGAAGCATTTCTAATTTATCCTATTGGAAAAATTAGATACCAATAGACCAATTTATTCTTTTTCTTGGGACATTTTTTGGATGATTTGTTCTTTTTCTTCAGATGTCTCATTTGTCCAGTCATCTTCAGATTCCTTAGCTGGGTGTCTTTATTATTCTGAAAATACAAAACCAAAACCATTTCCCAACCCTAACTTTGGGGAGTTTCCTTTTTGACAAGTTACATATGATCAAATGAGAAGCATTTGTTAGTTATGTAAGTTAGTTTAGATTGAATGGTCATGCTGTTTGATGAACTATCACCTCTTCTAATCAAGAGATCTTTCTTGTTCAAATCAAACTTTTAACAATTTTGATGGTATCCACAGATTTTCTTCTGTGGAAACAAAAGCAAAACCCCTTCCCAATGTATAACATGTCCTGGTTTCCATTCTGAGGTCAACAAATCTTTAAAGTATACTGGCTGATTTAATTCCATAGTTTTTTTCTATTATCCAATATCTCTCTGCAGCTGTTGCTCCTTTCTAATTAGCACTTAGAAAATCAAAGTTAACAAAGCATTATGCAATCTATTTCTGGAGGTCTTTATCATTCCTTTCTGTTTATTTAACATATCCTTTGGAGTTTGATTTGGTCTTTCTCTAACTGCCTGACCTGTAGGATTGTGTGGTATAACTATAATATGCTGTATATTAAAATAAGCAAAAAACTGTTTCATTTTCTTAGATACAGATGCTGAAGCATTGTCTGTCTTTATTTGTATAGGTATACCCATAATGGCCATAACTTCTAACAAATGTGTGACTACTGAATCAGTCTTTTTCTAACTCAAAGCAGTTGTCCTTTGAAAACATAAATAAGTATCAATAGTGTGGAATACATAGATTAGTTTTCCAAAATATTACAAATGAAACACACCCATTTGTCATTACTTTGAGTATCCTTTGGGTTACTTCCTTCAGGTAGTGGTGTTATGTTGTATTAAGACAAGTAGGACATTTCATTATACTTTCCTTGACTTGTTGCCATGTGCTAGAAAAGTCTATTTTTTAACTTTTGCTATTGACATGATGTTTTTAATAAAATCCTGAGGCTTCAGCACATTTTCAATCAATAATTGGTAAATTTCTACATTACTTTGTGCTAGAGAACCTGGAAGATCCATATGGGACCGAATGTGTACTATATATATGGGATGATTCCTATTTCTGATTGCATCTTATAACTGAATAAATTATAAAGCCAATTCTGTATTATCTGGTATAAATTAAGTGGTTTCAATATGCAAAACAACTCTTTCTGCATATTGTGAATTGGTAACTATGTTGAGAGGTTCTTAAAAATCCCTTAGTACCATGAGAATAGAATATAATTCTGACTTGTGGACAGAATCATAAGGGCTTTGATTCACTTTAGCTAAATTTTATGATTTGTAACCTGCTTTTCCTAATTTATTTGCATCAGCATAGAGTGTAGGTGCTCCAGTTATTGGTGTTTCCCATATAATGCATGGGATGATCCAGCTATTTCTCTTTATAAGTTGAATTATCCTACTCTTGGGATATTTGTCATCAACCTCTCCCCCAAAATTGCTGCAAACTCTTTGCCAGGATTCAACTTCTACCCATAATTTGTCAATTTCATCATTATTAAACAGTACTATAATTTCTGCTGGGTCTCTTCCTGCTAATCAACAAAGTCTTAATTTTCCTTTTTGAATTGACTCAGAGACCTTTTCTACATAAGTTTTTAATTTTTGCTTGGTTTATGTGATAAAAAGATCCATTCTAAGATAATATCTTCCCTCTGCATTAAAACTCCTCTAGGGGAATGTTTGGAAGCTAATATGACCAGAATGCAGTTAAGATTCAGATCCACATTGATCTACATGTGCATTCTGTAATTTCTCTTCTATCAAAGTCAATTATTTCTCAACTTTGGCTGTTAATTTCCTGGGACTATTTAAGTCCTTGTCACCATCTAAGGTTTTGTTTAAATTAATCAGTTCATCAGGTGTTATCCCAATAGTGGGCCATAGATGGGAAATGTCTCCTAGCAATCTTTGGACTAATTAAGAATCTGCAATTGATCTCTCCTAATTTGAACCTTTTGAGGTCTAATTTTTTGTAAACCTATTTTATAGCCTAAATGGAAGAATCTCTTCTTTGTATTTTTCAAGAGCAATTTGTAATCCCCAACAAGGCAAAATATCTTTAATTCTTCAAACATTCAAACATTTGAATCATATAGTAAAATGTCACCCATGTACTGGTACATTCTGAATTCAAGAAATTGTTTATGTATCATTTCCAATGGCTGCTGTACAAAATATTGGCATAGGAGAAGGCTATTTAACCTTCTCTGTGGGAGAATGTTCTATTGATATCTCTTAGTAGGTTGAGAATTATTATAGGTAGGCACTGTGAATGCAAATTTTTCTCTATTTTTTTCTTTTGAAGGTATTGTAAAGGAACAATCTTTTAAATCAATAATTATAAGAGGACATCCTTTAGGCAATAGAGAGGCAAAGGAATTCCAGATTGTAGAGATCCCATTGACTGAATCACCTTATTAACAGCTCTTAGATCTGTTACCATTCTCCATTTTCCAGGTTTCTTTTTAACAGCAAACACAGGAGAATTCCAAGAGCTGGTTGATTCTTTAATATGCTGAGCATTTAGTTGCCAGATGTTCTCAAGTCTGCAGTTTCTCTGTTGTTAAAGACCATTGAGCAACCCATACAGGTTTGTCTGTCAACCATTTTAAAGGTAGGGCTGTTGGTGCCTTTGAAATAGCAGTTGTTATGCCCTGTTCTTGTACAACCTGAATTGTCAGTGACTGTTCTTTATAATATCTTATAATATTTTCCCCAGAAACATGAATTAATTTATGGTTTGTTTCTAAGATTGGGGGAAAATTAATCTGAGTATTCCATTGATGTAACAAATCACTTTCCACAAATTTATTGCTATGTTAACCACTTATGTTTTTAATATTCTTCTCTGTCATTCTGGACCTATACATTCAGCCCATCTTATGCTCTGCTTTACCTGAAATAAAGTTCTGATCCCTAAAAACTGAACATTTACATCCTGAAGAGACCAACTTGGATGCCAAGATTCTGATGAAGTTATCACTGCATCTGCACCTGTGTCTACTAGACCTTCAATGACAACTTCATTTATTTATATTTTTAATTTTGGTCTTTGTCCATTTATAGATGTTTGTCAAAATACTCACTTTATGGTTTCTCCTGAATTTTTTGTTCTCCCTTCTATAACTGTTCTATTATCCAGAGCAGAATGGTTTCTTGCAATCCACATTATGTTTTTTAATTGCTCCTGGGAAGGAGTTTCCTCTGTGATGGCAGGAATTGACTGAACCAGACTTGGCATAGGAGCCTGAGAGAGGCCCCTCAAGGAGTTTCCTGATGGCAAAGGATTACCTTGAATATCCCTTGTTGACATGAATTCATTAGTCCAATGCCTGCTTTTGCCACACATTCTGCATAATCCAGAAGGGAGGGGCATTCTGAATGAGTTATGCTTAGAAAAAGCATTGTTTCTTGGAATGACATCTTGGATTTACAATCCCTTTTAAGGTGACCTTGTTTACACCAATTGAAACACTTGACAGTTCGATTTTTGTTTGGAAATCACCTCGCCTATCCAAGTATCACCATGGTCATGAGATTCAATATTAATTGTATCTTGGATCCATTCCTTCAAAGGTGCTGACCTTACCTTTAATGGCCTAATTATCCTTTTGCATTGAGAATTAGCATTTTCAAAACCCAGTGATTCTATTACTATTTGTCTGGCTCCTGAATTTGGTATTTATTCTATTCACTGCTTCAATCTTTGTAAGAAATCCATGAAGGTTTCTTTTGGGTCCTGTATGACTTTAGTAAATTATTCAACCTTCTTACCTACTTCTTCAATTCTGTCCCAAGCATTCAAAGCTGATACACAGCATAAAGCCAGGATGTGATATGCATTACCTTTCTTTAGTAGCATAATCTTCTTTTCCAAGAAGTTGAGCTTGGGAGATTTCCATACCTCTAGCTTTACTCCATTGTTCTACAGCTTTAGCCTCTTCTTTGAACCAGGTACTCCATTATAATTATGGAGCAGGCTGTAAAACATTTTTAACCAAGTCTATCCAGTCTTTAGGATAATTCTATTACAAATTGATCATGATTGGTGAATGCATACCATATGAGACTACTGTTTCCTTGACATCTGCTTAAATCTAACATTGGAACAGGTGTTCATTCAGCTCTTACAGAGCATCTATCATTTGGCAATTCCTGTAAGGTTACTAGCTATATTAAGGTTGGTTGTTTGAAAACCTTAGGCTGTTCCTCTCTATTCTTATAATGCAACGCTGAAATTGGTTCTCCATTAATGTTCTCTGTCTGGATTTGAATATCTCTGTGATATGTTTTATTAACTTTTTTTTAATTCTTGTACTTTAGTACTAAGATTAACCAGGTTTTTTTAGTGATAAAAGAATGATAAAGCTGATAATGTTTACAATTGCCATTACAGAAATCTTATCTGAATTAGTTATCTTTTCTTGTAATCATCCCATTTTCAAACTGTTAGGCATATAATCATACAGAGACCCAACTCAAATTTTTTAATGTGGAAAAAAAACTCTGTTTTAACTAATTCTTCCCCTTAAGAATTCCCAATTGTCTTACCAAATCCGCTGCTGCTGCTGCTGCTGCTGAAGATGTGAGGCTTATTGTTGATGTGTAGAACAGTAAAAGACTGACTGAATTTCATAGCAGCTACCTAGTTTGACAGCAGTCTGAGAAGGGCTTAGTGGGAGCCCTCCAGGAGAGAAGAGAAAAACCTAGCAAAAAAGCAGTGACTCCAGCCGCATGTAGTTCCAGCCTATGCAGGTGGCTGAAAAGCCACAGGCCAACAGCTTTTTCATGAATTTGTACCCCAAACAATAGGCACCAGATGTAGCATGGATAATGAAAACCCAGAGACAGATATTGGGGTTCAAGCCGAAGATCAGAAAAGTAAAGCAGCCAGCCACTAGAGATACTTTTTATCTCTACCAAATCTTCAGACCAAAGGGGCCAGGTTCTGTCTCCATGAATCCTCAAACTCCACACTTGAGTTAGTTTCTGTTTCTTCCCCTTTATAGTCCTCTTTCCATGCAGCCATGTGCTGGAATTTAAGGTGCGTGACTCCCAAACACTAGAAGTAAAGGTGTGAACCACCACCACTTGGATCTGTTTCTGAATTGATCTTGTGTAGCGCAGGGTAGACTTGAACTCACAGAGATCCATCTGCCTCTGTCTCATGAGTCCTGGGATTAAAGGTATGTGCAGCTATTCCCTGGCTTCTAGAGGTTAGCTCTGCACTTTGATCTTCAGGCAAACTTTATTTACTAAAATACAAATAAAATATCACTGCAAGTCATTGTATACAAAGTATCAAATTTAAGCAATTAAATAAAAACAGACTGGCTGGCAAGAATCTACACATCAATGACTTTGAAAACGTTTGCTCCCGGTCCCAGAAGCATGGTTCTCCCAGGTTTCTCCCTCTTTGGATGTCAGTGTCCTCAGCAATTACTATGAAGGAAGCGTATTGTGAAATTTTCTAATCGACCATAAATTTCACTTAGTATAATTTCCATTTACTGATTAAGAAAAAATGAATGACATTTCAATTCTTCTCAATCCTTGAATTAAACATCTTAACAGGACAATATCTTAGCATGTATGAAAAGGCATGTAATTTAATATTCATATTCCAAAGGTATGAAATTATTTTCCCATTTTATAGATCAAGAAATGGAGTCAGACAGATGCCAAATATCTCAAAATGGCATTTAGTTTAAAAAGGCAAAGATTACAAGAGCATTTTAATGTGTGAAAGAAACTGGCTCCAATGGTGTTTGTGACATCAATTCAAATCCTAACTCTACAGTTTACCTTTGCGGTCAGAGATCAAATTACTGCCCCACCTCCAACCCTCCACATCAGCTATCTGTTTCGTGGTGGTAATATCAGTCGTATTTCCCTCTAAGGAATGCTAAGAGGATTACATGAAATTATTTAGTAATCAATAACCATATATATGCTGGAGATGACAATGATTTATGCTCCTTCACAAAGTGTTTCCTTTTAATAGAGCCCAGTAGCCTAAGAAAACTGGCAATTGAAAGCCATGCACAAAACATGAGTGCCGTTTGGCAAATATCCCCCTTTTTGACTGATTATAAGATTAATGCAAAGTGCCTACCTATCTAAACCGTTCCACAATATGTATGCATTTGGACACAAATTTTAAAGAAGAAAATGACAGACAAAATCGTGTGCATTATATTTACAGACCTTCACATACTTTCATAGGAAGGTATCAGCTATCCACATGTCAGTTAGCACAAATAATCCATGTTTTCTGCATTGAAAGGTCAAGAGAACGTGTCACGAGTCCTTTCTATCAATTAGAAACTAATTGCATCCTTCTGACCTTCCTCCTTCCCACTTTCACTAAGCAGAACTGGCTATGGCATCAGGATTTATTGGATAATCCTTTAGTTTAATGGTGAGAAACATCTTTATGTGTTTTGGGCTCTGCTGAGCTCATTAGGTACAGAAGGGCCCCAGGAAGCTAGGAAATGTATTCAGATTTCTGTTTGTCTGCAGTTTGATGTAATATTGTTTTATTTTTGGCCCCAATTGCTCAGCAAAAGAAGAAAAAAACCCTTGGTTAAGCTGCTGATTTCCTCTGAATTGCTGAGCACGGGGATTGAAGCTGATGAAGTCATTTAGTGCTGAGTGTTTTTATTCAAACCCTGCCAGTGGCTCTGGCTGGGGTTTTGCGTGAGGAATATTATGACATTCATTCTTATGGAGTTGGAACAGCTATGATCAACAGGAATACCATCTTGTAACTACCTTGTAAGGGAATTTTTTCAACTTTATGGCATTAAAATATAAATTTCAGGTAATAAGAAGGAGCAAAGAGAAAGCATATGAGTTTTAGCTTAGTGAAATCAGCTGCAGCTTCTCTGTATATTCCCAAATCCTGTGAAAGTACTTTGATCTTGAGTCTGTAAGGTGGCATATAAAACATTTTTCAGGAGGTCCATTGGGAGGGAAAACACTGCTTTGACATCAACCCTAGAGGGAAAACAGGAACCTGATGAAAATAGTGCTTGAATAATAAATTACTTCATCCTTTTGTTCCCTCTTCTCACTGACCTTTGCTCATCCTTTCTTCTTCTATCCCTGAAGGGAAAGCAATAAACCCAGAAAGTGGTTCGTACTTACCCAAATGAGAAAAAAGTGACCAATCAGGAGAGCCACTGGGTCTCCAGCTATCTAACCACCTGCCCACCTATGCAGTAGGTATGTGTTTTCTGAACACAAGTAAAACCAAACAGCCGTTCACCCATCAGCACTCCAGACAACAAACGTTACCAGTCAGCCAATATTTGAAGCAGACAAATTAACATATACAAGAAGTCCACACAAAAGTTCAAAATGCTAAGGGAGTAAAGAAAGCGTGCGGATGTCACTCAGATGCAGCCTGCAGCGCTCACAAGGCTGAGCTGCAGAGAGGAACAGAAGAACCACGGGCTGCATGGCACAGCTACTACCTCCTCTCTACAGTCCAGCCGGTCAGGAGGCGGTGTGGGATGACAGACAAGTTATAGTCTCTGGAACCACACAGCCTTGGGCTCTCGTCTTCCTTGTGGCATCAAACTGAGACAATGTCCCTTCAATGTCTACTTCTCCTTCTTCTACAGTCACCTAAGCCTTGGGTGTACCTGGGTAAACAGACACCCAGGACAGGCTATTTCCTAATCTCCTCTGCATCTGAGCATAGCTTTGAGACTTACATCTTGGTCATTGGTTGCAAATAGAAATGGTGTTTGTAAATCCCCAAATGTGTCTGTAAGGGAAGCAGAATTTTGGCTTTCTCTTTATTATGGGCAGGTGGTTGGCAGTGGAAGCTGATGCTACAGGAGCCTCGTTGGACCACCATATGGAAGGTTTACGTGGAGGATAGCAGAGCAATGTCGATCAGTCGGAAGCCACCAAACTAGCCCCAAGTGGCCTGTGAGAGGGAAAATCAAATTTTGTTGAACAATGCTTGGGTTCCTGTCACTAGTAGTTGAGCCTAATCTTAACTCATATCAACCAGATCATAAGCAAAGACAGCTCTAAACTTTCTGAGGCCCTATAAAAGTGAAATAACAATATCTGCTTGCATAATCATTACAAGCCTGAACTAAGAAAATAAATGTAATTCACCTAGAATAACGTCAGGATCACTATGCACACTGCTGCTTTTTATTATAATGATCTCTCCCTACCCAGTGTCTCTGTTCCACAAGTAATTTACTTTAAATGGGATCAAAACTCTTGTTTCCTGACAGCTGCTCCACCCAGGGAAGTGTTATGATCTACTAATGAAGATAGCACATACTGGGCAATGTGGTGTTCAGGGGCCTAGACTTCCCATGGACTACATGCTTCCAGCTTGGAAAATGCCCCTTCCAGATGGTGCAGCCTTGGGAGAAATGCTTGGATTGATGGCAGATGAATAGATTCTTTGCTGGAAAGCAAGGTAAGTTCAAATGACTGATGACTGGGCAGAAAGCTCATGCGATAAGAAATCATTCATAACCTCTCTAATTCTTCCACCTCAGGCTGACATTCCCCACCCTACTTGCCTCTCTGGATACCAGGCAATGTGGATGAGTCTGGAAAGCAGATTCAGTCTGAAAAATGGTGATCACCATTCGTGGAAACATTCTCATATAATATAATATAATATAATATAATATAATATAATATAATATAATATAATATAATATAATATAATATAATATAATAATATGCTAACATGGAGGCAACAGAAAAAGCGGGAACTTGACTAATAGAGACTCTTTCTTTGGTGGGATGTGCCTGGGGAAATCAGAGAGAAGGTTGGACAATACTTTCCTTCTCTTCTTTTTCCTCCCCTTTATCTTGCCTAGCTACTTGCTTCAATGATCAAAAGATACTTGGGCTGACTGTAGGCTCAGTATGGCAAACTGTTAGCCTTTGGGGAAGCCCTTGGGATGAAATAATACTAAGGATAACCAGACAGTACCTGGTTTGCCACTTAGCAGCTGTGTATTGTTGGACCCCAAGCTGTTTAAATTCTCCAGGATTCAGTGTGTTCGCCTGCAGGTAAAACATTAAACTAGGAATTTCTCTGGGCATGAAAACAAACGATACACCTAGCTAGTGTCTGTTGAATGAAATAGTTTTACAAATGAATGTTGACCTTTTGCTAATCACTTAGCTGGTTTATCGTCAGCTCTTAGTCACTCTTAACAATGAAAGTTAAGGCTATGTTTGGGGCATACAGACAGTGGAAGCTCAACATTTTTGGTTGAATGAGACAGTCAATCATCAAACACTTAATGAGACATTTTCCTTGTATGAAGCATTGCTTCAGGCACCAAGGAGAAATGAGTAATAACAAGGATTTTTCTTTTAAATTACAGAAGCTTTCTGTTGGAGGGAGGGATAAAATAATACAAAACCCCTGGAACAAGCTAGGTTTATATGCCTGGGAAAATAAGAAAATATGATGGAGGCTGCCTTGTCATAAGGGAAGGAGGGGCATTAATTTAGACATGGTAGCTATGAAACAGACAGCTGCTTGGTTGAAACCTGCATTAGGCAACAGAGCCACTCTACAAGGATTGTAAGGAGGGCTCTGGAGGCAGCGCAGCAGGTAGGAAAACCCTGGAGTGGAGCGAGTTCGGCACATGTGAGAAACAAAAGAAGGTCTGTCTGTGCCACGGAGAGCAAAGGAACAAGGGAAGGATTTGAGTTTAAGGAAAGTCTAGATTTCACTCTTTTGCAATGGGAGACCTTTGGAGGGTTGTAACTAGGGCACAGATATGCTATGATCTGTCCCCTAAAGCGCTTTATCTTACTGTCTCCCGTGGAAGCTGTTCTGAAGAGGACAAGGCGGATGACATAAAGATAAGAGAGTCTGGCGGTAGTCCAGGGAAGAGTTAATGGTGGCTTGCATGCCAGCTGCAGCAGTGGGAACGGGCCGGTCAGGAAAGGCCCAGAATGTGTTTTTGAAAAAAAAAATGATTTGCTGAGTGAAGGAGAGAAGTCAAAAGTGTTCCCTGAGTAGTGGGGGAATGAAGCTGGGTAAGAGATGAAGGAAGAAGGGAGAAATCAATAGTTCTTCTCCCACACAGGCGAAGTTTGAGATGCTTATCGGACAGTCAAGTGCAAATAAATGCAAAGCGAGCAGTTGGGTGTGGGATCCCACGATTCTGTAACTAATAAATGTACTGAAGGAGTCACGAAGCTGAGACTTGTCAGCATGTAGATGCTATTAAAAGCCATGGGATAGAATGAAGTAACCTATAAATGTAGACATGGAGAAGACCAAGGACAGAGGCTTGAGGAATTCCAACATTTAGAGGTCACTATAAAATACTTCTTCAGTGAAATCAGAACAACTTGCTGATACAGAAAACTAGAGGTGTACTGTTTTGAAAAGAAAATGCCACGTTACACCAAATGCCAATGAGAAGCGAAGCAACAGAGGGGCAGAAAGTCACTCATTAGTGTAGGTAAGATATAGGCCAGTGGCAATTTGTTTATTGGAGGAGGGTTCAGAGATACACTCCAGTGATTATCGTTTCTCTTCATTTGTGCCTTTGTCCTGTCTCTTTATCTTAAATTGGTCTGGATCTATACGCCTATTTGCAATCCAGCAGTCATGACATAATGTCACCTCTGAGATTAGGTTAGAAAGAACTGGCCTCTTGACGACACTCTCGAGTATTTGGCATGGGCGTTGTCATCGTGTAAATGGGCAGTATCACAGCTGGGTTGGAGAGCTGATGGATGGCTCAGTGGGTAAAGCTGCTTGCTGCCCAGTCTGATGATCTGAATCCAATCCCTCGAAGCCATGTGACAGAAGGAGAGAACCAACTCCTGCAAGTTCTCCTCAGACCCCATACATACACGCTGGCATAAGCATACCAAACATGCATGCCCTTGTGGGCACATACACAAATAAATTTTAAAAGTGTAAATTTTATAAAACTGTGTTGGAATTTCTTCCCAGGCAATTGCGATAGAGTAAGAAAGAGATGTGTGACTAAAGACAGTCCATGGGTGGTTCAGGAGCTCTAATCTGCTCAAGAAAGAAAGTGATGATCTGAAGAACATAAGAGAAGGAAAGGAGCTGGTCCAAGGTTTGGGAATGCAGTGGGGCGAAAGGATAAATTAGGAGGAAGAGTTAAGGAGTAGAAAAATACTTTAACCCAGCATTGGTGAATGTAAGGTCTAAAGTGTAACCCTAGAAGTAAATAGAACAAACGAAGGAAAGGAAGACATGGAAAGACACAAACAATGTGAAATACACCACTAATGTCGATGTGACACTCGACTATATGAAAACTTAGTGATAAAAATGACAGCAAGATAGATGCCAGTCTCCCTAAATGCATATTCAATGTGAATGGTAAATTGTTGATTGATAATAATGAATGGAGTCCAACGGATGATTTTCAAACTACTGAGGACAGGAATTAAATTTCCCTTCAAGTAATGGCTAAATGTTGAAGAAAGTTAATCCTAGAATGCTACTTCTGGATCATCAACATTATCACTACTTATGAAACATCAAGAAAATGCTATGATTTTGCTGTTTCATTTTTGCTTTCTGTAGGTGCTAGACATCAAGCCTGAAACCACTTGTACATGTAAGGCAAGCACTCTACCACTAAGCTGTCATCTCCAGGCTGTGAAAAAAAATATGTCTCCCCCAAAATAAGCCTGTAGCACAAACGGCAAGCTGCAACCCAAACAGATTAATGGCAATCCCAGAGTAGTGGCTATTTCTCAGAGTTATCTCATCTGTCTGAATACACATTTGTTGTGGTTATCCCAGATAGAAGTTTGTGCTGGATGTGAATGTCAGAAGCAAAGCTGTTTTCCCTGAGCTCTGAGGATTGGCTCAGACCCTGATTCTTGACTCATCATCATGGTCCGAGACATTGTATCTACTCTGTCAACTTCTTCAGCTTCTGAATGTGGAGTGTGTGAGGTCTATCAGGTTCTTTATGAGGTCCTGGGTTCTCTGGTGGAACCCTGGGGTCACAGGATTGGATGTAATGAGAAACAGAACAGGTTCTAAATTGGGTTTGAGGATGCTGGATTTTCCTCAAGGGTTCATGTCTTCCTTGTTTCTCATATCTAACTCTGTTGTGATGGCTATCCTTGGTTGTCAACTTGACTTCATCTAGAATTAACTAAACTTCAAAAATGAAGGGCACACCTGTGAGGGGGTTTTGCTTAATTTGAAGTAGAAAGACACATGCCTTTAATCTGCATCTTGAGGCAGGAAGACATACCTTTAATCTAGGCCACATTTTCTTCTGGAAGCTTTTGCTCTTTGCCTGCTTGCTCTTGCTCTGCAAGTCCATTCCACTGGTATTAGAGCCTACTTCTTTGGAATTTCAGAGTCTACTGAAGACCAACTAAGACATCCAACCTAGTGGACTGAGTAATTTCTGGATCCTAGGGCCTTCTGTCATAATCAGCCATTATTAGATTAGCTAGAACACAGTCTGAAAGTCGTGTGTGTGTGTGTGTGTGTATGAAGAGATTCATTATACAAGTTCTGTTACTATAGGGAACCCCAACTAATACACTTATGATCAACATCAAGCTCTTCCCACCTGCCTTCTCAGTTAACCACAGCAACTCAGGTCACCACCAAATAGAGAAGCAACAAGTTTTACATTTAGGATAAACTGTAGTCCATATCATCCTATATGAGTGTGCCTCAATGACACTCTTAGATCATACATCAAAAGTGGGTAAAACCAAATGACAATCATATTAATATTGAATTCTTCCAATTTCTGTTGCTCTAGGACACCTCTTAGCCCTATTGGTAACTGGTATATTTAATGAAAAGCCACAGAATTAAAATGACAATGCTCAGAGATAATATTAGTGGTGCCTCCAAGATGCGGTAAGTCCAAAACAGGGCTGGTCACATTGCACACCTGAGGTTGGAGTTGCTGAATGAAAGACATGGAAATGCTGGACAAGCTGACTGTGTATTTCTCATCATTGGAAAGGCGATGCAGGATAAACATCTAACTTGGGCAAATGAAATGAAAGGTAAATTATGAGCAGAACTTTCAGGTCATTTGCACCCAATTAGAAACATGTTTAAGAAGAAACACCAGTTCTTATAAAACCATTTCTTATAAAAAATTAAAACTTAGTGGAAGTACATTGTTTACAGAATGAGAATGAGGAAAGGACCTGCTTAAGTTGAATTGATGCTTTTAAATTATCCTCAAGCTTAAGTGCTTAATTACCACTAGGAGACTTGACTACCTAAGGACTCTGAACTCATTTTTCCCTCAGGGCAACGAGAGTAATAGGATGTCATCGTAAACCAGGAGAAACGACAGATATGAGGTGAAGCAACCATATTAAAAAAAAATCTATGATCCCGATATAAATATCAGGTGCCTGTCTAGGCCCCAGACCACTTTCCAACAATGGCATTGTTCCCTCTCCTTTGGGAAACATCCTCTCCTCTGTGTTTCCCACTCCCTGGTTTAACCTCATGGACCTGGTCACAGTGGTGCTTCAGGAATGATCGTGCCATTCAAGCCAGTCCAATCAAACTTCTGCAGGTCTTCCTGCTCTTCCCAAGGGCTGTGGAGTTGTTTCCAGAGATGCCGGAGGTGATAAAATGAAGAAAACATTAGAATTGAGTATCCCTTCAGCAATTCCTCTTTCATGGCCATTGTTTCCACTAATCTTTCTACATGTGTTTGGAACTGAGATAGCACTAACATCAGCTCCTAGCTGCCTCATTGGATAAGCTTTTTCACTTAATGCAACACCACTCAGCATAGGAAAGCCTGAAGAGTGACATTTTTGAGATATTTTTCTATGTTGTTTGTTGCTTTTGAATCATTTATATCAATTCTACAACCTGCGGGTTGGCTTTTGCATTTTCTTATAGAGCATTTTTTTCCAGTAAAGACAATGTGAAGCAATATATATATATGTAACATGTATATAATATATATATATATGTAACATGAGGGGTCTGATTGGTTTCTGTCCTCCCACCAGGTCCCACAGTCATTAGGTCCCAAAGAAATCACACAGAGAGGTCTATATTAATGATAACTGATTGGCCCATTAGCTCAGGCTTTGTATTAGCTCTTATATCTTATATTAACCCATTATTCTTATCTATGTTAGCCACATGGCTCAGTACCTTTGTCAGCGGGGCAGGTCACATCCTGCTTCTTCGGTGGTCTGGGCAGGAGTGGGGAGGAATGGGCTTCCTTCTTCCCAGCATCCTCCTGGTCTCATTGCCCTGCCTCTCTTTCCTGTCTGGTTGACCCACCTATACTTCCTGCCTGGCCAATCAGCGTTTATTTAAAACATGATTGACAGAATACAGACAATTATCCCGCACCATATATATATATATATATATATATATATATATATATATATATAATTTCAAGTAACTCCTATCTGTGGTTCTTTTAGATCTTCAGAAAACCGCCACAGGAGAAGCAAACCCCAGAGAGTTACATCTGATAATGGGAAACAAGGAGCACTCTCTTAAAGACAGAACTGTCATCCATCTGACCTTTCTTGTGCCAAGAGGATTTTGGTATGTGTGGGAGTAGAGGTGATGCCTCAGCAGTCCCAAACCAGTGCCAATGACCTGGAAGCTCTCTTGGGAAGAACTGATATTCGTTCATCATTGGAAGACCAAAGGAGCATGAGTCTGACATCAGAAATGGATAACGATAACAATAAAAACACAGGAAGAGTCAGAAGTGCCAGACATGCAATTTGTTTTTTTACTTCTGACCTCTTCATATCAGGGAGATGCTGTCTACTCTGGGTATTGGTCTTTCCCTCTCAGTTAACCCTCTCTGAAAATGCCCTCAGACAGTCCCAGAGATGTGTCTCCTAGGTGACTTTAAATCCACTCAAGTTGACAAGGCCAACCATTGCAAGTCCCCCTTTTGATAGCTTGACACCCAACTGTTTATGTCATTATCTCTTTTCAAATTAAGATGATAACAAGTTCATAATTCTACCAGATGTGATGTAACTAGCCTATATGCAACCTCTAAAACACTAATTCTTCTCCTATAGTCAAAGGCCAAGTTCCTTGAGGAATGTTTGTCTTTCATAATTTAAACATGGTAATATGAATTTTGCAACACAAGTACTGATATTAACTAATATTGCATAGTAAAGGAATAGTAGAAGAAACACAATGTTGATGTCTGTGCATATATGCACAAACATATTCTTCACAATATGGGACAGAATTACTCATACCAATTACAACCTTTGTTTCTATAATTGGTTGAAGGGTTGTAGCTAGTATTTATAACTACCTTCCTACATCCTCAGAAATCACCTCAGCAGGTCTTGGTTCTTTATCAGGGGTAACTCACACCATCCTGCCCAGGCTGTGTTGCTGGAGTTTCTCATTGACATTAATTACAGGACATGGTAACACCAGCTCCAGAGGATCTCCCACACTCCATGCATGTTTTTTCTTACCTTCATTGTGGATTATGAGTCCAATTTCTCCCTGATAGTTCAGACAAATCACCCCTTCTAACTCTGTGACCCTGTTTCAGACTATTGACGTTGGGTGTCAGGAACCTAAAGCAGTCAGAAGAAAGTCTTGGCTTCCAAATTAATGAAATGGTGTTTAGTCTTTTGGTAAGGGCACTTCCCCATCAGAACCAAGACTTCTAACCTAGTAGAGCATTTGGTCACATGAATAAAAACAAAATAAACGGTAGTGGGTTGCTAGGAATGATGGCGAATGATAACATTCCTGTTTTCATACCTTGATACCTATATCCGTGAACTCTGGTTATGGGAGACGAAACATCATAGGTTGAATTCATATTCAGAGCATGGAACCTTGCTCCAGCCCTTCAAGCTATTGCAACATAGTTGACAGCATCGTGGCCTCTTTAAAATCTATGGCACTGTTCTATCAAATTGGTTGCTTCACAATGGTGGGAAGCATTGTTAACTAGTGACTTCTGTGAGCATGGGCTCAATCTTTGGTTATAAAGTGAGTTCCTTGGTCAGAAGCAATGTTTTTTTGTAACACTATGATGACTGGTAAGGCATTCTCTAAGTCCATAGATGGTAACTTTAGAAGAAGCATCATTGCATTAAGGGAAAATTGCCACCTAGAACGAAAACCTGTAGTCAAGCCAGAGGCATTTGGGCTGCTTTGTGTAAATTACTCTTATGTTCAGGTCCTGCTTGGACCCAATCACATTGACGCCACTTTGGTTTGGTAATGGATTGCTACAGTGCATGTCCAACTTTAAGGCTTGATGAATCAGATAAAAACCCAGCTCATGATGGGTGTCTCAAGTTACATGATAACTTGGCGACCCATTATTTAGTTTTGAACTTCCATCAAGACCCAGTAGCAACCCAAGAGCTATCTCTCAAAGAGAGAGTAGTTGTCTGTAGATGTCTAAAAGGCTTTGCTGCAAAATCTTACAGGCTGTGTCTCCCTTCTCAAAGGATGCCAACACTCTGAGGAGCATCCCTTTCTGCACTGACACCCGCCTCAAGTGTCACCAGGTCTGCTGTATCCTATGACTAAAGTGGCAGAGCCGCTTGCACAGCTGCCTGGACCCATTGAAGAGTCTTCTGTTGCTCTGAGACCCACTCAAAGCTAGCAGCTTTTAAATTCACTTGATATATGACCAGACTAACACACTTGAGTGAGAAGTGAGCCATCTCCAGAATGTTAAAAGGTCCAGTAAGCTCTGGGCCTCTTTCTTTGTGGTAGAAGGGCCCAAGTTTAATAACTTACTCTTCACTTTAGAAGAAATATCTCAGCGTGCTCCACACAAGTAGACTCCTAGACATTTTACTAAGGTAGAATGCCCTTGAATTTGTTTAGATTTATTTTTCATATTCTGATACATAAATATTTTACAAAAAGCTCCGTAGTGGTTGCTGCCTCCTGCTTACTGAGTCTAATTAGCATAATGGACCAGTGTGATATTCTGGGGAAGAGACAGGCAATTGAGATCCCTGTGAACTAAGCTGTGACTCAGGGCTGGAGAGTTAATATACTCTTTAGGTAAAAGCATACTGCTGGCCTTGCTGGTTGAAAGCAAATTGCTTCTGGCTATATTTATATATTCCCCTAGATATGGGGAAAATAAAGAAACATTTGCGAGATAAATAGCTATATACCAGGTACCGGGAGATATCTTAATCTGCTCAAGCAAGAAAACCATACCTGGTATAACAACTGCAATTGGAGTAACCATTTGGTTAGGCTTATGATAATCAACTGTTATTTTCTATAATCTACTCCTCTTCTACACAGGCCGAAGAGGAGATTTAAACTGGGTTGTAGTGGGAACTATTACCTCCGAATCTTTCAAGTACTTGGTGGCACTGATCTCTGCAATCCCTCAAGGGATGTGATATTGTTTCTGATTCACTATTCTCTGCGGCAGTGGCAGCGCTAATGGCTTCCGTTTGGGCTTTCTAACCCCAATTTCCTTCACTACAGTCAGGAAACCAATGTGGGCATGCACCAACTTCTGAGCATACCTATCCCACATCTGAACTCTTAAACTGGAAAAATAACAACAGGATGAGCTCAGGAGCCCACTGGACTAATTGTGAGTCATTCTTTGACTAAAGAACCATTGATCCCTTGACCCACATAAGTTTCTACTTTAACTAAAGAGCCACATTCGGACTGAGATCTCTAGGAATCATTATCAATTCAGATCCAGCCTTTAGTGGGCCCTGAAGGCCATTTATTTCCATTTCTCTGATGTACAGTTACCCTGGTAATTGGCCTCAGGTTCCTCTGGCAAAGGGTTGGAGAAAGGCTGACGGTAAGATGTTATAGTAGTTTAACAGTTCCCTTCTCCAGGGGATTTGATCTGCCCTTTGTTCAAAGGGTTCTTATTTCCCAAACCAACTCATGACTGGGAAGAGGTGCATGGCCACAGTTAACTATTGCTATGGTTCAAGAAAGCATTTTGTTAATTACTCTGGAATTTTCCTCTTCTAAAGATTGAGCAAGAGTTTAGTAGGCTTCCTATCACTCCTGGAAACAGCATGATTAATTAGTCAGCGCCATAGCTCATAGGTCACCCCATTGTTTGGCTTCTGCTGTCCATTGTAGTAAGTATGTTCACCTTGTCTTTGGTGACTGAGCATTGGCACTTGGGCCCTTCCATCCTGGGATCTGAATCGACCCGTCACATTTGAATTACCCAACTGATTGTCTGGACCAGAGCTCTTCAAGTATTCTGGCTCTCCTGTCATAGATTTGTTTCTTACAGTATTAGTAAAGGGTATACATCTTATGGCCCCTCCCATATAGAGGAGTAGGTTTCACATAGAAAATCCCCTCCAGAATTCCAGTTTCCTTGAGCCTCTAAATCCTTTCACCAACATTAAGCCAAGGGATATCAGACACCTCCAGCTCATTCACAGCAGGCTGTCCTTCAGCCGCCCAAGCAAATAAACTGTTAACATCTTGTCTTAGCTGTGCGAGCTGCATTGTTAAACTCAGAATATCTTCTTGCTAGGCCAGTATCAATACACTCAGACACACCTGACATGATGTTCCTTCTGCCATTATTGCACACTGTAACATGAGGTCCTGCTTGTTGAGGTTTCTGTCATGCCCGGTCCCCCAGCCGTTTAGTCCCAGAGAAAATCACACAGACAGTCTACATTAGGTTATGAAACTGATTGGCCCATTAGCTCAGGCTTTGTATTAGCTCTTATAACTTAGATTAACCCATTATTCTTATCTATGTTAGCCACATGGCTCGGTACCTTTTTCGGTGGGGCAGGTCACATTCCGCTTCTTCAGTGGTCTGAGTAGGACTGGGAGGAATGGGCTTCCTTCTTCCCAGAATTCTCCTGTTCTCATTGCCCCACCTCTACTTCCTGTCTGGTTTTCCCACCTATACTTCCTGCCTGGCTACCAACCAATCAGCTTTTATTTAAAACATAATTGACAGATATAGAATTGTTCTCCCGCACCAGCACACCTTTAAAATCTATCCCTGTGCAAGAAATTTTTAGCAGTGTAAGTGTACCTCCTCATGGGTCAAAATGCATGCTTCACCTTTAGGGACTGCTGAGGCCTGAGTTGGATTATAGGTACAGGTATACAGGTGAATATGTGTGGTCAAAGCAGGTCCTGAGGAGATGGGCATTGTCTGTCTTGTTTTTTCAATTCAGGGAATGTAACTGCTGTTTCCATGAACAATGCAAAATAAATTATCAATCATGGAGAATAGAATACTATAGAGGATAGTGGTGAGGGATGACTGGGGGCATCTATCTGCCACTTAGGGTAGAAAGACAACTTCCTTGGGTGAAACAAAGCAACCAGAGTCTGAGGAGTCAGTATCCTCAGCCTTATCAGAGTCCTCCCATACATCTCCATCCAAAATGATAGAGCCCTCTCTTTTCCCATTGGTACCCTCATTGTAACTACAGAGACTCTTAAAGGCTGAGGCTCAAACTTATGTTGTAACAATCAATGACATGACAAGGGCTGAGTTTGTTTTTCAGCAGCTTTGGCTCTATGGCTGCTAGAGAGGAGAATCTCAGGACACACTAAGAGCCCTTGAGACTGTTTATGCACATCTGGAGCTGGGAAATTACATTTCTTAGCTATTTTCTCCCTTCATTACTTTATCCAGAAAACCAAGCAGCCAGCATCTTTACACTCCTTAGTTGTCCAGAAATGTTCCCAGTTTTTACATGCAATCATGAATTTGTCATCTCTCACAGTGGGGAATCGGGAGTATCAAAGGCATTTATTTGTCTTGCATAATTCTTTAAGCAATTCATGTCCCAGTTAGGGTTTCTTTCGCTATGAAGAGACACCATGACCACAGCAACTCTTTTAAAGGAAAACATTTAATTGTGGTGACTTGCTTCCAGTTCAGAGGTTTAGTCCATTATCATCGTGCCTGGAAGCAAGGTATCATGCAGACAGATATGGTGTCAGAGAAGAAGCTGAGAATTCTTATATCTTGTCTTACAGGCAACTGGAACTGGTCTGAATTGCTGGGTGTGACTTGTGCATGTATGAGACCTCAAAGCCCACCTCCACAGTGACACACTTCCTCCAACAAGATCACACCTACTCCAACAAGGCCATACCTCCTAATAGAGCCACTCCCTTTGGGGACCATTTTCTTTTAAACCACAACAGTTCACATCATAAATTATCAATGTTTTCCATACTATTTCTCATAGTTTCCTTTCCTGATGCTATGATCAAATAATCCAACAGAAGCAACTCAAGGAAGATGAGACTTATTTCAGCTCACAGTTCAAGGGTACAGTCCACCATGTCAGGAAAATCCAAGTAGAAAACACTTAAAAGAGTTGGTCATGTCTCATTCACATTAAGAAATTTGAGGGCAGTGGCTACAGGTCCATGCTCAGCTCGTACACTCGCTAGTTTCATTCCAACTTGACATAAACTGGAGTCATTTGGGAAGAGGGAACCTCAACTGAGAAAACTGTCCCACCATATTGGCCTGTGGTCAAGCCTGTGGAGCATTTTCATGATTGGTGATTGATTTGGGAGGGCTCAGCTCACTGTGGTCAGTGCTGCCTCTGAGCTGGTGGTCCTGGGTGCTATAAGAGGGCAGAGTAAGTGAGCCATGAGGAGCAAGCCACTAAGCAACACTCCTCCATGGCCTCTGCATCAGCTCCTGCCTCTAGGTTCCTGCCCTGACTTCCCCACAGTGATCAACTGTGACGTGGAAGTTTAAGCTAAAATAAACTCTTTTCTTCCTCAAGTTGCTTTTTTGGTCATGGTGTCTTATCACAGCAATAGAAATCCTAACTGAGCCGGATAATTTTCTCCTTTTAAGTAGTCCATGTCCTCAGCTGGTCTAGTTTGCTTTCTGCTGTGATAAAACGCTGACCAAAAGTAACTTGAAATAGGAAGGGTTTAATTTATCTTGTAGGTTATATTCTATCATTAAGAAAAGCCAAGACAGAACCTTGAAGTAGAGACCACAGAAAACTGTTGTTTGCTTGCTAGCTTCCAGGTTCATATTCACATACATATCTGTCTTATACAACCTATTCCCATTTACTTGGGAATAGTACCTCACACAATGGGCTGGGCTCTCCTACATTGATTAATCAAGAACATGCCCCACAGATATCCCAATAGGCCAGTATATTAGAGGAAATTTCTCAATTAAGATTCCTTTTTTCAAGGTTTGTTAAATGGATAACCAAGATTAGTTATCACATCAACCTTTATCACACTACCTGGGTTGATCTTCCCAAACCAACTAACCTAACCAAGGTGACCTCCTATTGGCATGCCCAGAGGCTAACCTAACCTAAATGATCCCTCAGAGATGGATCAGGGGACTTGTCTCCTAGGTGATTATAGAATTTGTCAGATTGACAGCACAATATCACAGTGCTACCCCTTGTCAAACTGACACCCAAATACATCATTCAACCATCATGATTTTCTACCCCTTTGTCCCATAAGGTTATGACTATCTTAACATAAAAAATTGCATTCAGTCCAACTTAAAAGGTCCTCATGGTCTTCAACAATTCCAACACCTTTTCAAAGTCCAAATGTCGTCTGAGACCCAAGGAAATTTTTTAACTGTGAGATCTGGTAAAAACAAACAAATAAACAAAAAAAGAAAGAAAAGTTACATAGTTCCAATGTAAAATGACATAGAATACACTTTCATATTCTAGAAGGGAAGAATTAGGGATTATCAAGGAATAATCATACCAAAGTAAAACCAAAATCTAGCATAGGAAACAGCGAATCCTGAAGCTCCATGTTCTATACCTAGGGCTTTGCTACAGAATCAACCAGACTCTTTAGGATTAGGCAGCCTGACCCCTCCGTTTCTGCCTCCTGTAACACATGCTTCTTTCTAGAGCCAGCTTCATTCCATTCAGGAAGGTTTACTCAGCAGATGCCCCATGGTTTCAACAACTATGATACCCCAGGGTCTCTCATGCAACAAAGTCTTAACTTTCAGGGCTGCACACAGTGTCCTTTCAGGGCATCCTTGCAAGGACCCCAATGCTAACCTATATTGTCTGGTCTCGGTTGCTCTCAGAAACTGTGGAGCAGTACTATATAACCACCTCAATCCTGTATCTTGTGTACCTGAAGTATCACAAGGACAATAACACTAAGTTCTGCTACCAGCTTCAGACATAGCCCTATCCTAGTCAATGGTTGTATTTGTTTGTGTGTTGACTCAAGGTAAACACTTTCCCATGCAGTTGCTCTCAAGAATCAGGGAGCACTTTCAATTTAGGCTTTCTTTATTCAAATAAATGTATGTCTAAATAAGATGAGGCTTTCAATGGGTCGGATTTGCTCTCAAGACTCCTTTCCTATTATACTAGTGTAGGACAGATTTCTATTTAGTGGTGCTGATCTTCAACAATTACACCTGTTCTCAAAACCAGCCTAAATTGTAGGCAGAGTTTATCAGTATCTTGGCAGCCACTCCCAAATAACCATTCAGAGACTTAGTATTAATTATAAGTGCTCAGTCAATAGCTCAGACATGTTACTAGCTAACTCTAACATTTGAAGTTAACCCATATTTTTTATCAGCCCTCAGCCACATAGCTGTACCTTCATATGTCACCCAACATGGGACACCTACATCTACTTAAAACCTGAAAAAGCTTTAAAAAGGTTCTAAAAACACAAAAATGGAACCAAATGCAGCTTTCTAGTCTTGTGTGTTTCATGCCAGCTGCAGTACTGTGGCATGCAGTATTCCGAGTAGCTGCCTGTGGAAAAAGGCAGCTGCCATCCACCAGTCACAAGTCCCTACCACCATGCACAAGCAAAGCTATACCAGTGCCATCTGACAGAGCAGTTTTAGATTCATCACATGTAATGAAAAAAAATACAGATGCTCAGTAAAGACAGAATCAGACCCTCCCCCCACAAAAAAAAACTCTAAATGGGCTAAGTGAGTTTTAAAATATACATTGGCTTGGGAGAGAAAAGGGAAAAAGGAAAGAATAGAGACAGTCATAGATTAAAAAATAGTTTAAAAGTAATAGCAAAGTGCTAAAAAAAGGAATTGAGCAAAACATAAAAAAGCTACGTAAATATGGAAAATACACAGAATCTAGATTATGTATATTATTTGTTTTCTTTAGATTTTCTGATTGCTAATAAAGAAACATCAGTTGCTAAGATACATTGAATTATGAAAACTGCTGGATTAAACCAACCTATATATTTTAAAGATGTCTTGACTTCAAAATGGAAGTCAAATGATATGCTACTTTGGGGAAGAGGTTATGCTTTTATTTCCACAGGAGGTGAGAGGTTATGGATTTGTTCCAGGTTGGTATGGATCAGGATTGATTGGGGAAGAGCCCCTGAAAATCCTGACTACGAACATTAAGCAAAATAAACCTAAAAGAATTATAAGAGATGCGATGTCTATTTTACCTACTTAAACATAAGAAATAAAATCATCTTTGACTAACTAGTATACAATGAACAGTCTATACTTGTATTAATAAAGAACAGCATGTTACCTTTAAAAGTTTATGTATTTTCAGAGCAAGAGGACAAGATACCAATAAAAATGAGTGGCTCAATTGATCCATTATCCAGAATAGCTTTAAGGCTGCTGGCTGAGATAATTCAGCCTCACAAAATATTCCAGTCAGGACCTAGCAATCATCCTGATTTTCTCAAGGTTCTCGTGAAGATGCCAGCACCACAAACAACAGGAAGCAGTCTAGAGAAAAAACACACCCACATCCCCAAAAGATGGGTTATGGATGTTTCTTACATTTTGGGGGTTAGTTGTAGTTGTTATTGGTCATAATCAGAAAAAAACTACACAAAAAAATTAGAGTCAAACATCTCTTTCTAATGGAAAAAAAGGGGAATATGATCTGAAATGATGAGATAAAAGGATAGATTATTGAGTCTACTTTAATCCACAAAACAACTATTAATCTCAAAATATTTTTCATTGGTATGGATTTTTGTTTATTAATGCAAATTAGTTAATTTTGTTATGTATCTACTCTTGTTTGGGGTATTGTGCTTATGCAGGTCATTTAAAAATATAATATATAATTAAGAAATACAGATTAATAGTCATATATAGTACTCAAAATTATAGCCTAGTTAGGTATGTTTTCAAGGTCATACACAGATATATTTAGATAGATAGATGGTCTTCAAACATTTCAAAGACCTACATAATATGGCATTTAATATTTTTAATAGCCTAAGGCTTTTCATAACAGTGAGACATGTCTGCTCCTGATAGCACCAATTTACTTCAAAAGAGGATAATGGGCATCAAAGAAAGTTTATATGGAGCTTTTTTTCTTTATGGCAAAAGCTAGCCATTTGGGCAAAGAAACTTCCCTTGCCTTAATTGCTGACAGTATACTATCTAAATTGGACCAACAAGACACAAAAGAAAATGACTGCCAATCTTTTCCAAAATAAGGTAGGATAGTTCTTCAAAGTACCCTGCTTCTCAAAAATGTCTGTCAGAAATACTAGGCCTGTAGGCCAAAATTTGATGCCCCAATGTTACAGAAGAACTTTGGTTCACTGTTCAGGTACCCAGATGTCCCTGTCGTAAGGTAACATTTCAGCCTTCTGGGGTCTTTGATGGAGTTAAAGACTAAATAATTAAGCTTATAGTTTTCCTTAGTTATGATAAAAAGTAAATTAGGTATAAAACTTCTAGACTCACAAAGATAAGATAGATAAGAGTCTTTTCTCCAATTTTGCCAAACACAAATGGATTGGATATTGTAAGTGTAATTCTTACTTGATAACTGTTTTTATTACATATAGTTTTACTTTGTTAGAGTTAAAACCTTCTTTTTTAATTAGACAAAAAGGGGAAATATTATGGAATACTACTTTGTACACTGTGAAGTTGTCTCTTTTCCAAGGCACCTTCTGACTGGTTTAGTATAAAAGCTGCCCAGTCAGTAGCTAGGCAGGAGGCATAGGCAGGTTAGCCAGACAGAGAATGCTGGAAGAAAGAAGGGAGAAGTCTCGGGAGTTGAGAGAGACGCAGGGAGAAGCAAAATGAATATGCAGTGTTGAAAGAAGTTACAGCCACACAGCAGAATGTAGATAAGAAATAAGGGTTAATTTACAATGTAAGAGTTAGCTAGTAACCAGACTTAACTATTGACTGGGCATTTACAATTAATAATAAATCTCTGAATGGTTATTTGGGAGCAGCTTTTGAGACACAGAGAAACTCTGCCTACACTGAATGTGCTGCTGTCTGGAAAGTTCTCAAGACAGAGGCAGAATGGCAACAAATTCGGAGCCAACCACACGAATGGCTCTTATTCCAGTTTCTAATAGAGTCTTAGTTCCTCTCATGAATCTCATGAGGTGGGCATCTGTAGTCCACATTTCTCCCAGCATTTTGTCTCCTGAGCTCCCACAGAATGGTCCATTATGCTCTATTTTCATCGTTTAAGTGTTTCTCTGGCCTCACCTTCCAAACTCTTCCACATTACTCCCACAAACCAGTTGCAATAGCTGAGAACCACATGGCCAGATTTATCAAACCAATAGTCCCACTTGTAGGTACCAATTTTCTCTTGATATGATAAAATACCCGACAAGAGCAATACAAGCAAGAAGCTGTAAGGAAACCAAAGTAGCAGGAACCCAAGGCCACGGATCCAGTAGAATCTGCAATCAGAAAATAGGCAACAGCGAATGCTTGTTTTTACTCGGTTCACTTTTTTTTTAATTTTTATGCATTCCAGGACCCCAATCCAGGGAATGGTGCCACCCACAGTGAGATGGCTTTCTTACCACAATGACCCTAACCAAGATAATCCCCTCAGAAGCTAATCTACCCTAGATATTCCCTTGAAGTTGAGTCAGAGACCTGTCACCTAGGTGATTCTAGATCCTGTCAAGTTGACAATTAATGCTAACATACTACCGGAAAGTCTTTGGGTGTAGCAGAATTAGAAAGCTAGTTCCAAGATTTCGCCAGGCCTTTCAGAGAACTCCATCCTTATAGTCAGTCTTGTTCCTCTGGAGCCACTCATGGTACCAAAATCTGCATTAGGCATGGTCTACAAAAAAAAAGCAGAGGAGTATTAGATAGCTTTAGACAATACCACATTAACAAATTAGTCCATTATCTTTAATTAATGTTGAACAATGACCATTTATAAACTAGAGAGACTTGGGACTGAGAATTTGATAAATGATACATCCGTGAAGCTGGATGCCTTACAAGGACCAATCTGGCCCTGAAGGCCAGGACGGTCTCTGATTTTCAGTCCACATTGGAAAGCAAAGACATGGTGCCTGGTGTCAGTGGAAAATGTCAGCAGTGCAATAGACAAACTTGCTTAGGAAGAAGAAGCAAAGGCAGGCAGGAAACACCACATTCTCCTAGAACCTCTTCCTGTTTTGGCCACCCTCATCCCACTTTGAGGATGAGGCTTCACTCTTCAGTTAATCTCTTCTGGAAACACCCGCACAAATACCCCAAAGTAGCCCCTCCTTGGTGGTTCTAAATCTCCAAGTTGATGATCAAGACCATCACGTCCACAGATAGCAAAGCCAAAAATGTCAAAAGAATGAGAACACAAAAGCCCCAGAAGAAAACAATGAAATGCTTATTAAGTAAACGAAGATCTAGCATTTAATAACAGAAATGTACTTTTTTCATGGGGAAAACCACAGGAACTGTGAAATAAGTACTCTTTTTGTTGGCATATCCTGTATCCATACAATATTTTAGGAAAGCCATTTAACGGGATAAATCAAGAACCTTCAAAATATTTATACTTTTCCTCCACTTTTGAGAATCACAACCGCTGAAATGCAAAATGCAGGCAAAGATTAATATGTGACAAATTTAAATGGAATTGCTTCTATTAAAATTGTAAACACCATCAATGTATAAAAGAAGAATAGTCAAATGAATTATAGAACATTCACAGGTTGAATTATTCAACAGCTATTAAAAATAATGTTTCTGAGAAGTTGCAATAACATGAGGAAATATTCGTGATTTAACACCCGAGGAAAGCAGGACAAAAGTCAGATGTACCAAGGAGCCCCTGATACTGACAGCGACCACCTCTGCTCAAGCTCTGCTTTGAGAAAATCACCCTGAACAGTTATCTGTTCATGCCTAATGTTGCTTGAACTTGTAGTGAGATTGTGTTGTGTCTAAAAGGGATCATATATCTGATACAAAAATGAATTATAAAATGGAGGAGAAACAGCTACTAAATGAGTGTTGGCAAAGTTGCCTGCAATGCCACTCAGTAGCTGTGTTCCCCCTGGTGAGTCTCAGATAAAAGACAGGTGGCAGAGTGAGGGACAATGTAAAGCTACCATAAAGAAATGTTGTTGTTTTTTTTTCTGCAGGTGATAAATGGTTTTGAGGGTGGTTTACAAAAAGAAGCCCAAGCACATTTTTGAATTATGGAGTATTGTCGTGTCATTTATTAGGTAGGATTATTTTAAAGACAATATTCTTTTAATACTGTAAGCTGAGGATGAGAGAGAGAACATCGCTAGTTTCACAGTGCAGTTACTTGGGCTTTAATTAATTATTTATAGCCTACTTTGTTCCCCCAAGAAGCAATTTTAAGTGATTTTTAGAAACGATGTGAAGCTATGAACAGGAAGGGTTTTAACCTGGGGATATAGCCCATAATAGAGTATTGCATAGAATCTTTTTATTATGATTTCCCTACTAGACCCAAGAACCCAGCTGTCACTAGGAACCAACAAAGAGGGAAGACATTGCTTTTTCCTCATCCTCAATCTCAGGACCTTCTAGACGGCAGCATGACAGTCTGTGCTGATGTGAGTCTCAGAAAGAAAGGCAGAGTTTTCTATTAATATTCTAAGCAATGTAGCATTCATATTGCCTGCAGCCATCCATTCTTCATCCAGTTCTTTGGAGGACCAATTACAACCAGGTTGAGAGTATAGCTTGACTTAACCCGGAAGTAGGTTTTAAAGAATTCAGTTGTGTCAAATCAGAGACTCTTGACATGACCCTTTACAGATGGCTTCCTTCTATGAAAACACACACACACACACACATACACACACATGAAATCAGTTCTCCCACTTCAAAATTATTCCTATTTCATAAGTGAGTCTCTTCAAAAATACATTTAATGTCAACACATAAATTGAGATGTTACTGTGTTGGAGATAATGTGGGCTGACAAGGCTATTTCACAAGCCTGGGTTCTTAGCAGATAATGATGTCTCACAAGTCCTGCTGAGCCTACCCTGACACTTATGTGATGCATACCTGTCCATGTTTATGTGAGGTCTATTTGGGAAATATGAAAGAAAAGAAAGTACCATGACAATAACGTCTCATTAGATTAACTTTCATAGCCAAACTTGTTGACATTAACCAATAACAAAGATCATACATGCTGAAAATATATTAAATAGTAAGACTTTTTTGTATTTTTTTAAAAATTAGGATTCTATCAAATCTTGAAGTTTTAATGAGCACCACACCGTATTTCAGAGCATCAGAGAGGTTACTGATCACATTACCAACCAAAGTTGGAAAAGCCTTAGCTACTACTCATTCATGTTAGGATATGGGTGGATTAACTGTTGGGACTTAAGACAGAAAGAAATTTGAAGCGATGTCTTATTCCCATGATACACATGCTCCTCATTTCTGATCGTAAGCCCATTTGTGGAAGAATGGCAGTGCCCAGCCTCCCTTCAAGCCACTGCATTGAATCTCTAGAGCCATAGTTGACACTGAGCAGCTGAGCAGAGGCCAACGCTACAGAAAAGAACCCTTCTTTTTTTCTGAGCCCCCCCCCCGTTTGAAACTTCAAAGGCCCTCACTGTGTTCAAGATGGCGACAAGGTTCTTTGCCAAGAGAATGTCCTCGGGCGGATCATCTTGTTATTCCATGCACACATGGAGCCCCTGCAGGACTTGATAACACATCTGGATGGTCCCTTTGATGAACAAAGAGGCTCTGCATGCCATCACAACTCGTTGCAGTCCTCATCGGCAGGTGTTTCAGCTAGAGACTGCCAGCTAACTGGAACAAAGTTTGTCATCGTCCACGTACAAGAGAGTTCAGTTTCCTCAGAGCAAGAGTTTTATTTCCCTCATTTCCAAATGATTTTGTGAAGAAATGAGAGCAAAATAAAAATGATTTTGCAGGCAGAGAAGCACCGGTCTGCTTGAGGATGAGTTCTAGGAGCACTGACTGAATGAAGTATCAGGAGGAAGCTTAGGTTTCTGAGAGAGGAAAGAAAGCATGTTCTGTGTAATCTGGTAAAGGGTGTGTTTGTCCATGATTCGTTTTTCTCAGTAAGGACCTTCCCCTCAAGACCTTACACTCATCATCATAGATGTAGTTATGCTGGCTGAGTTAAATGTCTTGTTATGGTAGAAGTCAGACATGGAAATGTTAAAAGTTAATTAAATCAATCTCATAAAAATCAATCTCATTTGTCAATAGGAGAGAACAACGCCTTAGCAATTTCATTAACAGACAGAAACCTGAAGACAATTAAATATGGAGGGGAAACACGTTTCCCATTGTTTGCTTAAAATTTCAAAATGGCGTTTTAGAACACACCCCCATATTGGTTCCACATACAGCACCAGCAGTGCAGGCAGATGCTGGGTGACCTTAGGCACTGGAACTAAGTACTGAAACGATGGTAAGAAAGTCAACATGATGAATCTTGAGATCTTGCGGGAATTGGAGTGTCTGGAAAGAAGTCTGTCCTTGTCTGCAATGAAAGCAATTGATACCTAATACAGTTTTAAATTTCTCAGTCATTGCAATGAATATTTGGAGAGCATTTGCATCAAAGTTATACATATTGCCATTTCCAAGATCATTCCACACTTTTCAACAACCTTCTCTGTCCTGAACTAAACCTTTAGAATTAAGTTCTACTTTAAATGTTGTTTGACTCTTTAGACTTTTTTCGTCAAGGTGCTCAATTTATTTAGGTGAAAGCTAAGCAAAAGACATAGTTCTTTCTGAGAATATTTTTTTCAGTTTTCATACATATATATGGCATATATTGAGAATATTTCTCTCATATTCTTCTGCCCTCCCCTTTCTCAGGCATAAACCTTTATTATATCCTATTTATATGAAGAAAAGAAGTCTCCAGTGCAATGAACTGATAATGTTTTATACATAAATTGACAAAACTCTTGCTCTGAATTGGAATCTGTAGTTTTCAGAAAACATTCAAAGGCGTTCAGGGCTTCAAAACTTTTAAGAATTGCTGATTTAGAAACACAACAGTACTAGTTGTCCTTCAAACAAGCAGAGAGTACTGGTTTTCTGAAGAGAGACTTTGATAAACATGAGGAGCAACTGTGGCTTAGAGCAAATACATGGATCATTTTTATGTATGTCCTACCCCATCATTATCAGGGGCAGCATCAAAATCCTTAAAGTAACTTCATATTACCTCAAATTTTACAGGATTCAATCTTTCCTAAAAGGTCAATATTATCTTCTCAATATAATTAGTAGATATAAAAGAATGCTATAGCACCATCAACCCAATGGCTCTAGTTGGCTTTTATACATTTCATCCACTCACCGAGGAATAAATGTAAAACATTATGGTGGTTGATCTCGGTTCTCAACTCCATTAGATTGGAATATTAGTAAAGTTTATCTCTGAGTATTTCCATAAAGGTGTTTCCAGTGGTGCCTGAGAGTGAGCAATACCATCTCATAGGCTAAGGGCCCAGACAAAGAGGAGGAAAACAGCCAGGGCAGGCTTCTTCCTCTGCTCCCTGGATGACAGAAGAGAAGATACACTGCCTCACTGTAGGGCTAGACACTTGCGTCCAAGGGACTCTGGGCTGAAACCAAAATAAGTCCTTTCTCTCTTTAAGCTGTTTATATTAGTTATTTTGTTGTAGTCTAAGAGAATTTTAGTGCCAGAGACATGGGCTTGTAGCTGTGACTTCAGCTGATGGTGTGGGCATAGGCCTTTGGACCTGGGTTGTGAGAAGGATTTGGAAGCGTTGGGAGATGTTGGCTAGTGAACACTGTAAGTAGAGCCTACTGGGCAGTTCTGGTGTGAGATTAAAAGCCTGGAATGTTGCTGGAGTTGTGTAAAGACCATGTTAAAGAGGTTTTGTATGAGAATGACAAGTGCTCTCCGGGGTTGGGTCAGAGATCCATGCATACTATATTCGAATAAAAACATTTTGTTCGTATCATGAGACTTTAAGTGTTGCTAAATTTGAAGGTGACAGACTACTTAATGCAGCAGAGACAGTGGGAATCTCTTTGAAAGGTAGCCCAGCAGCCAGGGTAGAATATAGCTGTTGCCAGTTTCTTTTAGCCAAGTTTACAGTGGCAACTGCGAGCCTAAAGTAGAATAGAGAGTTTTGGAAAACTGTAGCTTTCCTAGAAAAGAAGCACATGTGGAGTTGGAAATTGTGGATGCTGAAGAGATTAGGGTCACCAAACAGTCTGGAACCTTGTGTTGGGACAATGGGGGTCACCTCGGTGGGATCTCTGGAATTCAAATGATGCTGCATATCCAAGACCCATTATTGTAACTTACATAAGAGGCTTTGCCATAAGAAGAGGTGCTTTGGAATTTCTCTAGTGCCAGGTTTCTTGCTAGCCCCATAATGGCTCCCTCAATCAAAATATCTCTTTCTTTGCTTTCATCTCTGTCCTTCCTCCATCTCAGCTATCCCATTCCCTAAGTTCTCCTCCCAACTCCCCTTCTCTCCACCTCTTCCCCTTCCACCCTCCTTTCTCTCCCCACCCCCATGCTCCCAATTTTGTCAGGCGATCTTGTGTATTTCCCCTTTCCAGGTGGATCCCAGCTAAGACACTAAGCAATAGAGGAGTGGGTGCCGAAACTAGCCTTGACCTGTAGTGAGATAGATGACTATCTTAAATGTCACCACAGAACCTTCATCCAGCAACTGATGGAAACAGAGGTAGAGACCCACAGCGGAGCACTGGTTGAGCTCCCAGAGTCCAGTTGAAGAGTGGGAGGAGTGAGAATATTAGCAGAGAGGTAAAGACCATGCTGGGACATCCTCTGAAACAGTTTACCTGAGCTAATGGGAGTTCACCACTCCAGCCAGACAGGGAAGGAACCAGCATAGGTCCAGACTAGTCTCTGAATGTGGGTGACAGTTGTATGGCTGGGACAGACTGCGGGGCCACTGGCAATGGCACCAGGATTTATCCCTAATGCTTCTATTGGTTTTTTGGGGGCTCTATCCTCTTTGGATGGATACCTTGTTCAGCCTAGATATAGTAGGGAGGGCCTTGGCCCTTCCCCAAAGCAAAGTGCCTTACCCTCTCTGAGGAGTGGAAACTGGGATTGGTATATAAAACAAAAAAAAGGTAGTTTGTTTTCTTTTTTGAAAAAATAAAATAAAATTTAAAAAAGAAGAGGTGCTTGGCTCCCATAGGGCCAACTAGACAAGCAGTTCCCACACTCAGCACCCCGGACATCCAGAGGTAAGGTGCAAGCTATTTCGTAAGCTGGTAGTGCACCATGACGTCATTCATATGATACTGGTTGTTGTGTTTTAGAAAATGTAAGAACTGTGGATGCATCGTGGTGTGCACCCAGATTTCAAAGGAAAAGCCTGAGATGACAGGCAATGCACCCCAGGATTGAGTTCTCATGGAGAACCTCTAGAAGGCAATGTATGAATCTAATAGCTAGCCCAGAAAGTTTGAGATGTCAGAAACACAGGCCATTGACCTCACTTAAATTAAAGACTGTAATAGAGTATTTAGAAAATAAATGGTGAATTTCAAGCTGACACCTAAACCAAGAAGAAATCACAGAGAATCAATTAAAGGTATGTTTAACTTAATGCAAACAAATTACTTTTTCAAAGTTAAGGCTTTACATTACAGTGCGTAATATAAAGTAATCTGTCTAAAAGAAATTATAATTTTAAATGTCACCATCAGAATAAAAGAAAGATCTCAGATCAGTAACAGAAATAAGCAGAAAACAGCACACTAAGCCCAGGCTAGGAAAGGGATGTAAATGGTAACAGAATAAAAATAAAGGAAATGGGGGGGGGCATTTAAAAACCAACCAAAAGTTTTTGTTTTGTTTTAATTATCCACATTGATAACCTCTGACTCTGGTGGTTTGAATGAGATGTTTCCCATGAGTCTCAGTCCCCAACTGTTGGCTGTTTGGGGAGGATTAGGTGGTGTGGTCTTTCTGGAGGAAGTATGTCACTGGGGGTGGGCTTTGAGGTTTCAAAACCTTTGTTCCCTTTCTCTGCCTTTTGCTTTCCATGTGAGAAGTGTGCTGTCAGCTGTTCACACCTTTTCTTTGCCATCTTGGACTCTAACCCTGTAAAAGCCTACGTCCCAAATAAACTCTTTTTCAAAGTTGCCTTGGTCATGCTGCATAAGCACAGCAATAGAAAAGTAACTAATGCAGAAGTTGCTGCCAGGAAATGGGCTACTGCTGTGACAGACCTGACCATACTGATTTTTTGAGGAATCTAGAGGACTTTGGAATTTTGAACTAAAAATTTTTGAACACTGTAACAAGAATTTAATATTTCAACCCAATAAGTGCTTGGAAGACATTAGTTGTAGGGGACCATGGAAGTATATAGCATATGGCAATTGATAATTCAGGTGTCAACCCACCAGATGAATAATTATCTGATGGAGATAATCCTGTCTAGAAAGACTTACAGAATCAATGACTGAAAACCTGTTATCTGTATCCATAATTTCCCTCATGAGTCACTTCATTTCTTCCCTAAGAACAGCTTTGAGCACATTCCCACAGCTTGTATGTTTCTTTCATGTAAATATTCCATCTCTTGGGCACATATATAGCTGTGAATGGTCAGGAAGATGATTTCTGCTTAATTGTATAATTTTGATGAATAGAAATAATACTAGGATATTTTGCAGTATACAGACTAGCATACTCACTAAGATAGCCTTTTATACTGACAGTTAATTATGGACTTCAGAGCAGATTTAAAGCAGGCTGGTTGCCCCTGGAGACAAATATTTTGTTGCCCCTAGAGACAGATACATGAGGTCATTTTCCAGGTGTTTTTTTTTTTTTATTCAAGGTCAGGATAGAAGCAACTTTATTGGACATAACTTTCTCAGTAATTGACTTTTTGCATGTAGTCCCAGGTTCAGGCTCAAGATTCAGCCAATTGTTTACAGTCTGGGAACCCTCACTAACTTGAGTCAATGTGACATTGCTAGCCTAACAGAATTACATGACTTATCTTGCATCATGGGTCGGTCCCTGAAAATGTAACTTACAATTGTCCAGAGTCTGTCTGTGAAAAGAGCAGCAGCAATAGTGTGGAGAGAGATGGCATGCACATACACACACACACACACACACACACACACACACACACACGTCACTCAAATTCTGCAGCAGTTCTCATAGAGCTCTACACAACTATCTCTCTCCACACTACCTAAGATATATATGTGTGTACACACACATACACACACACACACACTCTCTGGTTTTCAGAGTCAGTGGTCTTGTAAGCCTTGCTAGACAGGATTACCTCCTTCAGATAATTATTCATCTGGTGGGTTGACACCTGAATTATCTATTGACATATGCTGTATACTTCCATGGCCCCCTGTAATTAGTGCTGAGACTATGGCTCTGAGGGCACAGCCCAGGAAGTTACA
The DNA here is from genome assembly GCA_004026605.1 of Ondatra zibethicus. NCBI lineage: Eukaryota > Metazoa > Chordata > Mammalia > Rodentia > Cricetidae > Ondatra > Ondatra zibethicus. The sequence goes on along the minus strand of PVIU01000099.1, from coordinate 400,504 downwards.
GAGAGAAAACAATATTAGCAACCTGGCTAGAGAATATTCTTGTGATATTTGACAAAGAACGCGGCTGCTTTCTGCCCTCATCCTAAGAACAAGCCTGAGGCTAAATTAAAAAGTCATGAGCTAAGTTTTGATGGAGGAGAAAGGGATGCAGTTTAAGCTTGATGCTACAGCTAAGGCTTGTACTGTTAAAGAGGCCAGTGCCATTAAGGAAGGGCCAGATCTGCATTGGAATAAAAAGAGGGGTGCCCTCGGGGTAAAAGTTCATCCAGTTAAGCTTGCGACTTGTGAACGGAAAAGCCCTAAAGAACTAACAAAAACGGCTAAAATGTGGTTCGGGGGACCAGGGTTCATCCCAAGTGGGCAGTCAAACTCAGCAGTGTTCTCCATGTAATTCTGGCTTTAGAGTCATGAAGGGTACACGAATAAAGGGTTATGGAATCTTCCTCTGTGGTTAAGGAGAAACACTGAGGTCAGCAATAGGTGGCAGGATGATAGCTGCATGGAGCCTCTATGAGGGCGAGAGCCTCTGAGATGTCCCTAGGTGAAGGTGTGAGAGTTGGAGCCTGGATTTAGTTGGAGACTCCAAGATGTCAGACATGCCAGAACTGTGGAATATCTGCCCACAGGAAGTGGAACTGGCCCCGGAGTATGTTACAAACAACAAAGTAAGAGAGACAGAGCCATCTAAGACAAGGAATCAAAGGATTTGGTATTTTCCTTGCTGGTTTTTGTCTTGATTCCTCGCTCTGTCTCCTTTCTTCCCTTTTGGAATGGTAATGCATATTCTGTACCATTATACTCAATTTGCTTTTTGATTTTATAGGGGGTTACAATTAAGAATTTGCCTTGAGTCTCAGAAAAGACTTTGGACTTTTAAACAGTGTTGTGACTGTCGAAGACAACGGGGGCTTTGGAAATTGCACCAAATGTGTTTTACTTTAGGATATTGCCATGAGATTATAGGAGCCTGGGAGTGGTATACGGTGGTTTGAATAAGATATCACCCATGAGCATCATGCATTTGAGTACTTGGTCACCAGTTAGAGGCTTTGGGGGAAGGAATCTGAGGTTTAGACTTGATTGGGGATCACTGGTGGGTGGGCTTTCCAGTGCATTCTCTGCCTCAGTTTACAGTTCAAAGTGTGAGCTCTTAGTTAATCCTGTCTCCATGTCTTTTCTCTGCCATCATGGACTCTAATCCTCTGAAACTATAAACCCAACTGTATGTAAGTTGTCTTGGCCATAGTGTCTTAGTACAACAATAGAAAAAGTAACTGACATAGACTGACTGAGATAGGAGAAGAGGCTGCAAGTGATGAAATCTGAATGAAAGAAAAGCACTAACCATTTCACAGAGACAAGGGTTACAACAGAACGTCAGGACAATTACATGCCAACAAATTAAATAATTTAGAAAACACAAATTCCCAGTGGAAACAAATTACTAAAACTGATTCCAAAACAAATAAAATTTCTAGAAAGTAAATTGACTTCATAATTAAATTCCTCCCACAAAGCAAAGCCCAGACATAGATTGCTTCATTGACAAATTCTACCAAATATTAAAGGAGAAATAATAACAACCCTTTAAAATGCTTTTGGAATACAGAGAATATTCTCCCAACCCACTCTAAAGCCATTATCACTTTTATAGAAAAGACAGACAAAGAAATCACAAGAACAGAAAACCATAGAACCCAACTCACAAGCAATCCACTAGCAAAATAAATTCAGCAACATATTCAATGAATTAAATATCATGACCAAAGAGGATTAAGCCCAAAAATGCAAAATCAGTTTAATGTTTATCGGGAGCCTTTAAAGTTTTAGCCTTTAAGACTCCCTTTCAGGATTTAGTTAAAGATGCCACGAGTAGATAAAGGGGGGCTAGGAATCTGAGGGTAAAGATCTGAGGGTTAAAAAAAATCTACTCACAACAGGAATAATTCATCCATATTTCTCTATTCTTCTTCTTCTCTTCTTTCTCATTTCTATCAATTCTCCCTTGCTTTCTCTTGTTCTTTGTTCTACCTGATATAAATGTTCCCAGTCATATGTATCCTTAATACCAGCAATTCCCCAGCCTTAGCAAGTTCCAGGGCCGGAATTCTTTTGCCACGTTAAAAAGAAAATCAGATAATGGTTTACACACACACACACACACTCAGAGAGAGAGAGAGAGAGAGAGAGACAGAGACAGAGACAGAGACAGAGAGACAGAGAGAGAGATTGATTCATGGGAGTGGCTAGTACATGTCTGGTGCACTCCTTAATGGAGACAGTTGTTTAAGAAAGGAATTAAATCATCAGGGAATTCTAGAGGGGAAGGTTAGTGCTCTACACTACATTTTTAGGTGGTAGATAAAGCTAAAAGGTTTATTTTCTGTAGCAGGAGGGGCTGCTTGTTTGTCCCAGCTGCCCAGTCCCGAAATAAGCACACAGAAACTGTATTCATTAAATCACTGCTTGGCCTATTAGCACTAGCTTCGTATCAACTAACTCTTACATCTTAATTTAACCCATTTCTATTAATCTGTATGTCATCATGAGGTCGTGGCCTACCAGCTAAGTTTCAGCACTTCTACGTCTGACCATAGATCCATGGCATCTCCCTAACACTGCCTTCTTCCTCTCAGCATTCAGTCTAGTCCTCCCCACCTACCTATGTTCTGCTCTATCAGCAGGCCACTGCAGTTTCTTTATTAATTAATGGTAATCACAGCACACAGAGGGGACTCCCACATCAAAACACATAGAGAGTCTGAATACTGTATATTATTATGTTGTCTTTAAATTGCTTGACAGCTGAGGAAGGAGCAACAGCTGCTAAAAGACATTTGAATATAATGTCTGCTAAATTAATAAATGCTGCTAAATTAATAAAGCATAAATATTTTAAAAATACTTTGACTTCAAAATTGAAGTCAAAAGGTATGTTACTTTGGAGAAGAGGTCTTGCTTTTGTTTTTACAGGAAATGAGAGGCTGTGGATTCATTCTGGGTTAAGAAAAATCAGGTTTGATCAAGGAAGACCTCTCCTGAGAAATCTCTGATAAGAGCAGATGGCTCAGATGTCAGAGTTCTACATCTGGAACAGATTCAAGACTGCTGCCTGAGATGATCAAGCCTCACAGGATATTCCAGTCTGGTGTAGGAGGTCCTTCTGTATTTCTGTTGCTTTCATTGGTTGAATAAAGAGACAGCTTTGGCCTTTTGATAAGGCAGCCCTTAGGTGGGGGGAGTAGACAGAATGGAATTCTGGGAAAGAGAAGGCAGAGTCAGGAAGAGCTGCCCACCATGAAGCTGCCAGGTCAGACATGCTGAATCTTTCCTGGTAAGTCACGACTCATGGTGACACACAGATTATTAGAAATGGGTTAAATGAATATGTGAGAGTTAGCCAATAAGAGGCTAGAGCTAATGGGCCAGGCAGTATTTCAATGAATACAATTTCTGTGTAATTATTTCTAGCTGGGCAGCTGGGACGAAAAACAGGCCCCCTTGCCTCTTACTACACCAGTCACTACTTGATCATAATTCTAAATTTTCTTTAGGTTCCCATAAGATTATCAGTGCCCCCAATCATCAGGAAATAGCCTGAAAAACTATGTCCACATTCTCCCAAAATGGCCTATGGATATTTTCCTTTGTTTAGAATGTTGGTTACAAGTTGTTATAGATAATGGTCAGGAGAAAAGCTAAACAAAGGATAATAGATTCAGAGTTCTTGGTTTTTTTTTTTAAAAAAAGGGGAGGGAAGTGTTGTGGGACAATGGTTTGTCCTGTCAATTGTATTTTAATAAAACGCTGATTGGCCATACAGGAAGTATAGACGGAACAACCAGGCAGGAAGTAGAGGCAGGGTGACAAGAACAGGAGAATTCTGGGAATAGGAAAGCTCTGTCTGCAGTTGTTAACCAGACACAGAAGACGCAAGATGTGACTGCCTCGCTGAAAAAGGTATCAAGCCACGTGGCCAACATAGACAAGAATTATGGGCTAATATAAGTTATAAGAATTAATTAATAAGAACAAGAGATACTGGGCCAATCAGTTTATACTAATGTAGACATCTGTGTGATTCTTTGGGACTTAACGACTGCAGGAACTGGGCAGGACAGAAAACTCAGTCAATAATTTTCAGTAAAATTATAAACAGGGCATGGATTTTATTTTATATCAGCAGGCCACTTCTTTTCTCCCAGTATGCATAGAGGATACAAGGTAAAGAGGCAACCTACATAATGGTCAGGGAGAAGCTGATGGCTCTTGATCAGACAGCACATACACCAGATGCTGCAGTTTCTATGGGTCTAGGCCTGGAGTTTTGCTCTAGGCAGCAGAAACAAAGAAGGGACCCAGGCCTCTAAACTGTCAGTTCCAGGCTATGCTGTTATTAGCTGTTCTGGTCATAGGATAAAACCAGGACATCAGCTTGGGCAGGTAGCAATTCTGTGTTCTTGGAGATCTGTGAATATCTTGGACAGAATGCTCTATGCCTGGACCCTAAGCGTTGACCAAATGCCTTCTGATAAAAATAATTGCAGGAAGGCTGATCTCTGCATTTACCTAGGGGAGAGGAATGGAGGCCTGACAGTGGGAAACTGTTCTGAGCTAGGGAATTAACTCTCAAATATGTAACAGAAAGGGAGCTACCGGGAAAGTCTATAGCAAAGCACAGCCATTTTATTCACAAAGCAATAACGCCAAAAAGCCTTGCCTTTTGGTTTAGCCTTTACCAGATCCCTTGGTTCTGATAAGTTGCTCGTAAAAAGATGACCAAACAATTACTGTATAATGTTGTGGCTTGTAGCAAATACTCCCAAACCGATCATAGTAAATCACACTAATAGAACAAAGAAAAAAATGAAAACCACAGATTATACACAAAAGTCATATGAGTTAATCCTTCAGGCATTCGGATGAAAATCTTTCATGAGAGGAAAAATAGAAGGAAAAAGTTACCACTTGATAAAGAACAACACAAACCTCAGTGTAGTGGAGAAAGGGGACCAGCCAGGAAAGAACAGGGGTTGGGGAGAAGGTGTGTGTGTATGGGCATGTGTGCGTGCATGCGTGCGTGTGTGAGTGTGTGTGTGTGTGTGTGTGTGTGTGTGTGTGTGTGTTGGGAGCACAAATGTCATAACAGAACACATTACTTTCTACGCTAACTTAGCTTTGGAAATAAACGAAAAGAAATAATTGGATGGTTTATGCTCAAGTCAGTATCAGGGAGAAAAGATTAGCCCCCACTGGGTTTATTCATTGTACCAGGAGCTAACCCAGTGTAACAAAGAAAATAACAATAATGAAGAGGCAAAGATTGGGATGAAAGGCTGTTGCTGTCTTTATTCAAAGGTGGCATGATTTTGTGCATAGAAAATTATGGGGTGCAGAGATAACCCTGAGAGGGTAAAGTTCTGAGTGAATGTATATTGTTGACATGGCCATGTCAAGGATCATAACCTCAGACTCAAGGGACAATAATGAAGATAGGAATAAGCACCTAATCCTTCAAGACACCAATGTTGTTACACACCCAGAAGCATCAAGAACTTTCAGGTAGTTATCACCTTACCTAGAACACAAAAGCTGAAAAAAAAAAAACGTAACCATAAAGACGTTCATACGTGTGGATTCTCAAAAAGAGAAGTAAAATGACTTTTTTTCCCCAAGGAACTCAATGAATTTAAAGAAAATATAAAGAAACTACTCAGTGATTTGAGTTATTTGTCAGAGAAACCTAGCAGATGTAATTTTAAGAATCAAACAGAAATTCTTAGCCTAAGAAGTACAAAGATGGCATTAAAATAGGATGGACAATATCAATAGCAATACAGATCATAGGGAAGTAAGAAGTAGTGAGCCTTTTGAAAACACACAGGAAAAGTAAGTTCAATGTCAGAGTTCAAACTTCAAAAATATGGAAGAAAATAAAATTCAAATTCTTTGTGGTCTTTGACTAAGTAAATTGTTTGTTGTGATAACAAAAGTACAAATCATAGATGAAAATGATAAATTGTTCTGGGATAAAATTAAAATTCTATGCTCCAGGGGTACCATTAAAAAGTTCAAAACTGTCCACATACTGAAGAAAACATTTGCAAATTACAACTTAAATGCTGTCCTTCAGATTATAGAAAGAACTCATAGCTCAACAGGAAGAAAAGCAACTTAAAAGTGGGCAAAACCAAAATAACATTTCCCTTAAAAAGATATGTGAAAACATATTCAGCACCTTGTTTGTTTGCAAAATGAGAATTAAAACCACCGTGACATGGCACTTGGTACTCCAGTGGGGTAGTCAGAGGATTGCTGTCCAAATGCTAGTGTCTGTGTGGAAACTGGGTCCCCGGCACAATGGTCATAGGCATGCAGAATATTGTAAACACTTTGGAAAGAATTCTAACATTTTTTTAAAACAGAATCCAACCTTACTATACAACTCAGAAATAGGGAAACAGTACAAGTGTCTATTAACTACTTACTGGGTAAACATGAAGTGTCTCAGAATATTCAGAATAGAAGTATGGATATCAGACTGGGGAGTTGGCTCAGTTGGTAAGCACCACTGTACAAGCATGTAAGGACCTGAGTTTGGATCCCCAAACCTAAATAAAATGATAGGTATATCTATATACAGTGCATATCTGTAACCTGAGCCTGTAGTGGCAGAGATAGGCAGTTCCCTGAAGCTCATTGACCTGTGAGCCTTGTCAAAGAGATGAGCTTTGGTCCTATAAGAGGCCCTGTCTCGAAAGTGAAAAGGAGAAAAATCCTCAAGGAAAGGCACCCAATGTCTATATAAGCATGTCTACACACATACACACATATACAATGCCACACCCACCCACACACATGTTTATAAAGAGTGAAATATCATTGTATGCTTCAACACAGGTAAGTTTCAGTGTATTCCAAGTATAATAAAGGGCAGAATATGACATCACATGGCTCCAGCCACATTAATTATCCAGCTCACTCAAATTTATGGAAACAAAGATTTGTGCTTGCCCATGGCCAGGATGACTGGATAGAGCATCAACTGAAAATGCCCCAATAAAATTTTGAGGGGTGGTGGGAATATTCTAAGACTCACAACTTGGTAAACAGTTAAGGACCATCAAGTTTGTGTTTAAAATAGATAAATCTTATGATATATAAATCATTTACTAATAGAGAAATATTAGAAGAATGTATACTCATGAGAAGTAATACTCATTTATGTATTTCTTTGAAAATTGTTGAAGGTTGATGGAGAGTGATTGTACAATTCAGATGTTTTACATTTTATAATTTTTCTTGTACTTTAAAATGTTCAGATTACATATTAGAGAAAAAAAACTTTTGGAACTTTTTAGTTGTCCTGGTAGAAGCTATAAACTACAGAGAAAGGGGATGGAGTCATAGAATGCCTTACTCTACTGTTGAACATAGTGGCATTTCAAATCAGCAAGCTTACTTAACTGATTTTCCTGTCAAAGTCTTTATTGTGTGTGGGTGTTTGTATACTTTGGTGGAGGATGCTTAGAAGGAGTTGAAAACAGGCCTTTCCCTGGGAACACAGTCTTCTGTGGTCATACTCCTCCCACGAGGAAAGCACTTCTTAGTCTTATAGGTCACACATCAAGCCCCTTTCCTGGGCAATCAGCTTTCTGAGACACTGAAAACATACTGCTTTTTAAAGCCTTATTCACAAAACCAGCTTTTTTTCTTTTATTTTCAAAGGAATGCTTGAAAAAAAACTTTCTGCATCTAAGCTTACTGTAGAGACACTTGCTTTAAATATCTTCAGTTGCTGATAGAACTCATCTTGGTGTTTTGATCTTCAGCATCGAGATTTGTGTCAGCTACACTGGGGTATCTGTAGTCATAACATCCCAGGCGGAAACATAAAGATGTTTGTCTCATTACTTGACAGAAAGTCTATAGCGCAAAAATAGATTCATTTATAAGCTACCACCTACAAATCAGTGAGTAACTTTCACTCACATTCATAACTAATTTATGAAAATGAATTCATTCATCTCTAAGACAGGGTCTTCTGTATGACCCAGGCCATAGAATCCATGACCGTTGTGGTAGTTCTGCCTCATAGATACTGGAGTTACCAGCATTCATCCCCATAGCCAGCATGAACTCCACTTGTGGGGGCGGAGGGGTGAGACAAGGTTTCTCTGTAGCTTTGAAGAATTTTCTGGAACTAGTTTTTGTAGACCAGGCTGGCCTCGAACTCACAGAGGTCTGTCTGCCTCTGCCTCCAAACTGTTAGTATTAAAGGTGTGTGCCACCATCACCTGCTTGAATTTCACTCTTAAGAACACATAGAAATGTTTTCATTATTGTTTTACTTGTCAGTTGAGACATTCATAAACGAAGGACACAAATAGTATCAACTTTCAATGGAAATTTGGTATATTATCTTCTTCTATGCACCTTTAACTGATTTAGGTAAAAACACTAAATATTTTAATTAAAATTTTGTAAAATATTATATCCTTACTGGACACTTTACATTGTTAGTCATATATCAGATGCATGTAGAAGTATATTTTAAATTATTCTGCATATTTTTTCTTGATGGGCAATTGATTTTTCAGTGGTAATTTAGCCCTAAACGTACTGGTTTTTTTGTTGTTATTATGGTAACTAAGTTTATTATCTACTGCCAAATCACAGAGAAATAGTAAGGTTAAATTGCAAGGCCACACAACCAGAATCTGCTTCCATCATCTCCTTTCCTGAGGGTCTCTGCCCATCCCATGCCTATCAGCCCTCTGTCAGAAGTACCACTTCCCTGAGAGTCATCTGCCCCTTTTCATGTCCATCTCCTGTATATGATACACTTTCCCTGAGGCAGAACCATGCTTTATTTCTGTCTGTGTCCCTAGCGTCTACAGAATCCATGGAACTCAATAAATAGAGCCTTTGAATAACAGCTGGTCAGATTTCACACTATGCTAGGTCAACATTTATTGAACATCTTCTATTCAATAGATGCTCAGGTTAAGGGAAAAATACAAAGATAAGTAGATGTAATTCTGTTGCCTGCAAGGAACTTGAAATGTACTGCAATTTTGCTAATATAAAGGATTCAATTGTGTTAGAAGATTTTTGCATGTCTCATCACATCTACTACCTTCCAATTGAGAAAGTATGTAACATGTTTAGAAAGAAAATTTTCAAAATATCTATTTATGCGAAGGCAAAATAGCACTTGCTAATCAACACAGGCAACTCCAGTTCAATTTCTGGAACCAACGTAAAGGTAAAAGGAGAGAATCAACTCCACAAAGTTGTCCACTGACCTTCATGGGGTGTGCCATGGCATGCGCTATACATATGTGAACCAATAAATAAAAATGTAAAAGCAAATATCCATTTAATGCCATATATAATTAATATCAATAGTTCTAAAGTAGCAGCCAACACTTGCCTGAAACCAGTAAATACCATACTGCATAGTGTTTACACACAAAACATTATATAATTATATTGTGGACACTGTATGCATCACATGTAAATATAACTGTATACAATGGTTTGCCTATACTCTTGTATGACATGTGTTCTTCACACTGGTGTGATTTATTTTGACTACTTTATAGATGAGGAAACAAATGTAGTTAATTTATACAAGAAGTAGCACCACAGGCTGTTAATGGAGGTTTCTGTCCCACCTGGTCCCACAGCTATTCAGTCTCAAAGAAATACACAGAGGCCTACATTAATTATATACTGGTGGCCTATTAGCTCAAGCTTCTTATTTACTAATTCTTACATCTTAAATTAGCCCATAATTCTTGTCTGTGTCAGCCACATGGCTTGGTACCTATTATCAATGAGGCATTCTCATCTTGCTTTCTCTGTGTCTGGGTGATGACTAAGACTGAGTTTTCCCTCTTCCCAGAATTCTCCTGTTCTAGTCGCCCCACCTATACTTCCTGCCTGGCTACTGGCCAATCAGTGTTTTATTAAAACAATACAAGTGACAAATCTTTACAGGGTGCAAGACCATTGTCCCACAGCAACAGGCAGAGCCAAACCTGAGTTTTAACATAAAAGTTTCAGCAAATATACAGCTTGAATCTCCTCTTATGTATAAATTTAATGTTATCAAAAGTTAACATGTGTCTAGATTCAGGAAAACCATTTGAAATAGAAAGGATTATAACAGTCTGGTACCACATAATAAATTTGGTCACAAGAGGGTTTCCGAGAGTTGTTAGATTCATATTTAACCTACTTAAGACAAGTCCTCTGATGATCAGATTCAAAACAAGGACCAAGATCTGCAGCCAGCTTCCTTCACCCAAAGATAAAATGATCAATTGATTACTGTGAGTCCCATATGAGTTCATTACAAACTTGTTCTGAGCAAATTATGCCACTGTTTAAAAGTGTGAAAGAAACTAGAATTGTCATATTTATTCAGGATAGTGAGCAAGACCAAGCATGGAGTTATCAAAATATGTATCATTTGCTTTCTGCATAAGCTCCAGAGGGAGTATTATTTTTATCTGAAAGAGAGCATAAAGGCAGAGATTTATATTAGCAATCAGTGAGGAGATAAGTTAATGTAATTGAGGTTACATTTAGCATTAAACTTGGCAGTCAAAACTAAAATAGAAACATTATAAATTATGCAGTGTATCATCTGATAAAATAATGCAATTTATCAAGAACATTCAAACATTGTGCTACTGTTAAAACCTAAAAAGAAATTCTCCCCAGATTATATCACCAATACTCGATTAATGAATATTGAATGAATTAAATTAATCAATTCAATTAATATCACCAATGTTCAATTAATGGGAAGAAGTTTTTTTAAAAGTTGTAGAAATTTGTTTCCCTTCCCCCACATAGTTCCTTGCACCCATGTCCATCAGGATCATCTTCCCATAAATAACCCAGTATAATTCTGTGATGTCAAATAATTAGAGAAGCTTTTCCCTCCTATTGAAACCTCAAAAGCATAGAACCAGAACCTAAGCCATAATTACATTTCTGTTCCAACATTTTAGTGTAAAGAGAAATTTCTGAATAAGGAAAATTTAGAATGCCACCAATTTGTCAATTAAAAGAACTTGATCATTAATGAACTCCCAAATGAAAAAAATATATATCGAACCACAATTTTCCACAAAGCATTGAAGTCACTGATGTGGAAGCTATGTTTTAAACTTTGGAGTTTTATGGATAAATGTAATTTCTTATAACTGGGGATAACTTTCAACTTCCAAAAGTCTTTAGAAATCTCTACCACTTACTGGTGTTTTCCTTTCGAACAGAAGTAGAGCAATGGCACAATGAAAGGAATGAGGACATGGCTTTGAAATTCAGGGAAGCCCTCTACCTTGGATATCTTTACTTTTTAACAGCCTGCTACATCATCCTTTTCTGTGGCCTGGTAACAGCATTGCTCATGGACTGATATGAGCTTCAAATGTAGAGTGTGCAGAAGGGCAATCAAGCAACCACTCATTATTTGAGGAAAATAAAACAGAATCTGAAAAAATACTAATAAAAATAATTATTATAAGTGATAATACAATATCATGAAAGAAACCATAAAATATAACATTCATTATAGAAGAGGGGGTCTCTAGGCATTAGAGAGCTTATGGCAAACCATAATGGAAGCCTTGTGATCTGGATATTGTTTTATGTTTTTATTACTATTACTTTGAGTTAGCACACAAGATAATGGGTTTCATTATGATATTTTCATGCATATTTCATTATACTTTCTGAGAAGTGCTTTGAACAAAGAAAGCCCAGAAATTTTAGAGGGGCAAATAGCAGAAATAGATATTGTATGGGGTAGACACAAACACAGTCACAATCAAACTATTGGTACAGTGGCATAAGACATATTTCCGGGTCATAGTTTCATGTTTTAATTCACTGAGACCACTGTGCTATCCAATGATGGGATTATTCTTTCTTTGGGCCCTAAGACCTTTAGGACAACCTAAGTCCAATGCATCAGGATAAGAATCAGAATTCTTTGTGATACTGGCTATAATTGTGAGAGGAGTAGCTTCAACTTCTATTCCTTATTCTTGGGCATGTATATTCCACAAGGACAGCAGCATGTAATGATCTCTTAATCAAAGAATACTCTATGTCTTACATAACAAAATCCTTTCATTTTATATGTTCTTAAAACTATTACATTCACAGTGGACTCTTCATTACTCTATTCTATTTTTCAGTTAGGTGCCTGCTTTCTGCAAGTGGGGTAGGGTAGTAGAGTAAGACCAGCAAGTGAAAAGTCATGGTCCCTGAGTTGTTTTCTTTCTTTCTTTCTTTCTTTCTTTCTTTCTTTCTTTCTTTCTTTCTTTCTTTCTTTCTTTCTTTTTTGCAGGAATTGAGTGCTTGATTAAACTCAAACCACATCAAATGTCATGATGGTGGATAAAGCATTCTGAACATCCCTGAAAGTGATGCTGGCCAAAACATTGTAAGTAAAGAAGATGTTGCATAAGCCAACACGTGTGATTACCACAAAGAAGAATCTGCCATCTCCAATATGGAAAAAAATGTAAGAAACCTGCCACTGGGTAGCTGGAAAGTTTCCCAGGGAAATGGTAACCTAACGTCTTCAGTTAGCAGATTAGGTACCCAATAGTCACACAGAATAGTACATTCTTCGTAAGTGGGAGTTTAAGTTTTGAAGCAGTATACAGCAAGCTGACAGTCAACATCAAATGAAATGGAGAGAAACTCAAAGCGATTCCACTAAAATCAGGAACAAGACAAGGCTGCCCACTCTCTCCATATCTCTTCAACATAGTTCTTGAAGTTCTAGCTAGAGCAATAAGACAACAAAAGGAGATCAGGTGGATACAAATTGGAAAGGAAGAAGGCAAACTTTCACTATTTGCAGATGATATAATACAATTTTAGTTTTTTTAATTTATAGCACATTCTATATTAGCCTTTGTAGTTTTTGTTTTGTAGTCATTGATTATATATGAGTGCTTTTTAATCAATTTTAAGAATGTTTCATATATTGTACAGTTTGATGTTATGGCTGTTAGAGCATTTTTTTTCTACACTGAAGATTGAACCTTCAAAAGTAGACTGCTGAATAAGATCCCAAAATAAAACCAGAAGCAATGTCCAAACCAACATGCACAAATTGCGACATGGAAACACAAAAATACAAAGCGAAAAAGCTCTCCAACCAGCTCATAACATCTCAACCACTAAATTCAAACTTACTAAATATATACCATTGTGTATAAAGATTTCAAAAGATTTTTGAATTTCAAAAGTTTTTTTAATCGTATTAAAAATTATCTGTAACCTCAGTCAGTTTACAAATAAGCACGTATGAACTAGACCTGGGATCTGGGGAGGAAAGCCAGAAGCAGAGGGGAAGGTAAGCAACACAGAAGAAAGTTGTAGAAAGAAACAGAAACTCAGTGGAAGTGAAAACACAGTGGGAACACTACCAATAAACCCAAACTACCAGAAAAAGAAAATCAGGAGTGGAGACAAGTCGGAGTAAAATACTACATGGAAACATCATTTACACAACGGAGTATTTACCACTCACTGGTAAAAGATAACGACAATCTTGACATTTGCAGGCAAATGGATGAATCTAGAAAAAAGAACATATTGAGTGAGGTAACTCAGACCCAAACCATCTTTTAAAACTGATAGAGAAATAAAGACAATTTAAGACAAACATAAACTAAGGCAGTTATTTAATACCAACCCAACACTTCAGGATATACTTAAGAAAATACTAACTCCTGCAGAAGAAGAAAGACAGTGTGAGCCATGAGTACACAAAACAGGTTTCATCAGAGGAAAAAATAACACAGGAGAGGTAGGAAGGAATCCATCATGTTCAACATAGTAAACAAATTCCTAACACTACAGGGGGGATAAAAAGAATAAACAAGAATACAACCAACCAGTAAAACAACCAACAGGAATTAGCAAACATTCCTCAATAAAAATAACAATAACTTTAAATGAACGTGGCCTCAGCTCACCAATAAAAAGATAAACCAGATGACTGGTTAAAAGACAAGGTCCAACTATTTGGAAACATGCCACACGGGCAAAGGCACCCATAGACTGAGAACAGAGGACAAAAGTCCACCTTCTCAGCAAGCAGAAGCCAAAACCAAACTGGTATAACTCTCTTAATATCTTATTTTATATATGTCAAAGCAAAATAGGTCAGAACAGATAGAGCAAGCCATTACACACTTAAAGGGGGTAGTTGTTCATCCCAAAGCTATAACAACTATAAATGTGCAGCAGACATTGAGGCTTTTTTTATGTCTTTTGTAGAAACATACTAAAAGGCATAAAAAGTCAGATAGGATCTGGTACAGCAGACTTTAGGGACGCCATTGTCTCATCTCATATTAAGATAGGTCCTTCACTTGTAGAGCCACTTTGGAAATCAATATGGTAGATTCTCAGAAAATTGGGAATCAATCTACCTCAAGACACAGCTATACCGCTCCTGGGTATGTACCCAAAGGACACCCCACCATAGCACAAGGACACTTGCTCAGCATTGTTCATAGCAACTTTAGTCATAATAGCCAGAAACTGGAAACAACTTAGATTTTCCTCAACTGAATAATGAATAAAGAAAATGTAGTACATTTGCACAATGGAGTATTATTCAGCTATTAAAAATAAAGACATCCAGAAATGGATAGAACTAGAAAAAAAATCATCCTGAGTGAGGTAATTCAGACTCAGAACAACAAACGGTGTATGTACTAACATATAAGTGGATATTAACTGTAAAGGATAACCATGCTACAGTCCACAAACATAGAGAAGCTAAGTGTCAAGGAGGACTCAAGAGGGGTACTTGAATCTCACTGTGAATGGGAAATAGAATAGGCATCACCACCGGTGGACAGGCTAAACGATCTAATGGGGGTGGGATGAGGATAGGAATAGGAAGGATCAGGTGAGGGTAGGATGGAGGGAAAGAGTACTGGGATAGAGGGTACTGGGATGCACTAGAAACCTAGTGCATTGGAAACTCCCAGGAATCTATGAGGGTGACCCTAGCTAAGACTCCTAAGCAGTAAGGGATATGGAGCCTGAATTGGCCATCTCCTGTAATCAGGCAAGACTTCCAGTGGAGGGATTGGGACACCAACCCAGCCAAATAACCTTCAACCTACAATTTGCCCTGCCTACAAGATGTGCTGGGGTAAAGGTGATGTAGAAATTGTGAGAGTGACCAACCAATGACTGGTCCAGCTTGGGATCTATACCAAGAGAGGGAACCCACCCTTGGCACTGCCTGGAGGGCCAGGACCCAGAGGCTGGATAGCCCAGAGGCCTAGGATAGAACCAAACAGGACTGGCAAAAGAAAGAGAGGGGGGAGGGAGGGAGGGAGGGAGAGAGGGGAGAAGGGAGGAAGGGAAAGGGGGATGGAGGGAACAAGAGAGAGAGGAGAAAGAGAAAGAGGAAAGGAGAGAGGAGGGAAGGAGGAAGGAAGGAAGGAAGGAAGGAAGGAAGGAAGGAAGGAAGGAAGGAAGGAAGGAAGGAAGGAAGGAAGGAAGGGGAAGGGAAGGGAAGGGAAGGGGAAAAAAAAGAAGCCAATGAAATGATTCCTGACAATATCCTGCTACACTCATAGATTGTTGCCTATCCCAATTGTCATCAGAGAGGCTTCATCCGGCAACTGAAGGAAACAGATACAGAGACCCACAGCCAAACATTAGGCAGAGCTCAGGAATCCTGTTCAAGTGAGGGAGGAAGGATTATGTGAGCCAGAGGGGTCAAGGACACCACAACAAAACCAGCAGAATCAACTAACCTGGGCTCATAGGAACTCACAGAGTCTGAACCAATATATCAGGGAGCCTGCAAGGGACTGACCTAGGCCCTCTGCATGTATGTTACAGTTGTGTAGCTTGGTCTTCTTGTGGGACTCCTAACCATGGGAGCATGGGCTGTCTCTGAGTCTGTTGTCTGCTTTTGGGATCCTTTCCACCTGCTGAGTTGTCTTGTCCAGCCATAGCAGGAGAGGAAGGTACCTAGTCTCATTAAAACTTAATATACCATAGCTGATTGATATCCATGAGAGGCCTGCCACCTCTCCCCCACTCCCCCCCTTTTTTTTAAGAGAAACAGAAAGAGGAGTAGATTAGGTGAGGGTGGAGAAGAGACTTGGAGAAGAAGGAGGAGGGGAAACTGCAGTGGGGTCCTAAAAACAAAAATAAATAAATAAATGTCTTTCAAACTAAAGATTAACTAAGGAACACCAACTTCAACTACACGCTAGAATAATTGAGTTTAACAAATGTCTAAAGGATGCTATAACCAACAAATAGAAAATGCACATTCTGAACAGCAGTCCATATACCTTTATCAAAATTGATCAGATTATAGAACACTAAGAAAACTTTAGCAAATGTAAAACAATCAAAATATTTCCCTGTAATTCATTAGTTCATAATAAAATGAGAAATCATCAGCAAGAGAAAAAAACATAGAAACTAAACAATTATCTGGAGACTAGACAACACTTTCATGAATTACCAGTAAACAAACAAACAAAGTAAACAAAATTATACAAAATTCCTAGGATCAAATGAAAATGAAAGTATAACTTACCAGAACCTTTGGGCTATAGTCAGTGCAGCACTAACAGGGAACTTTAGAGCTATGAGTGTTTACATTAAAAATAAGAGAAATCCCAAATGAATAAGCAAATGATGTGCATTATGAGTTCTGAGAAAAGGAATAGTCCAAACCAATAGCAATAGGCAACAAGAAGCAATCTAGGTCACAGTAGACACTAATGAAGACTGACAGAGCAATGCACAAAATCATCCAAACAAAAAATGCTGGTTCTTTAAAGAAACACGATTGACAAAACCCTTAGCTAAAAGAGTCATAGTCTCTCTAACAAAATCTCAGTGGAGAAACTCTCTTGTAGTTGTAGGTCAGTCCAAGAGACTCTCAAAACATTATAGGTTATTGCCATTGTTCTTGGTTGCTGCCAATAACTTGAAAGTAGGGATTCTGAAGACATCACACACTTCAGATACAAGGCTTGGAGGAACTGAGTTGGAAGTGACCTGGAAGTCTCCTCTCTGAGAACTAATTCTCATCGTATCTGAAGCTGCTATGCAATCTAGCAAAGGAGTCCTACCCAGCTAGAGAGTCCATGAAGACAGCAATGCCAGTCCAACAAGTTATCCTCAGGAGTGAAATAGTGGTGCTTTTATCTTGGATGTAATCAGCAGTTGTGTAATGGTCCTTAATGCTCATCTAATAGAAGAGTATCTGTAGACCCAACTACCTGTGACTGGAGAGGTAATAGACCCTAGAGGATAACCTACAGTTGCCGTTTTTCCTAAACCAATATAATTTCTAACAGAATTCTAAATACTTACCACATACTCAGATAAGTATAGCTTCCACCCCGCCCCCCATTTAAGAAACTTTTTACAGCGGATGGAGGTCATTATGGTGATCCATAACTAGTCAAACTACAGAAAACTGGGTACCCAGCTCCAATTGGTACATCAATAATATAACCCCTACACCGAGGTTTCAAGGAATATCATGGAAGAGGGGAAACAAGACTACAAAAGTCAGAAGATTGAGATGCCTGCTGCTACATAATATCTCTTCGCTAGGACAGGAATGCTGTTTCAATAAATCCTACCATTACAATTGTCTAAATAAGACCTGTATAGTAACAGCATCAATAAGCATGTTAGCATAGAAGGGGGAATTTAACAAGACTCTACCCCTAATTTTCTCCATGGAAAAGCTCTCAGATAGGTTGTCCATTCTCAAATGGTCAGCCTAACACATGCACATGGAAGCAACACTAAATGGATTCTGTTTATATATATGTGACTATATATAGTCATGAATTTGAGAATGAGTGAGGGGCATTGGAGGAATTGGAAATGGAAAAAGAAGGAGTGAAAATGATGTAAATATGGGATTCATTTATGAAAGTTTAAAAATAATTACAAAAAGAAAAAGGAAATGAGAAAAGACCCAAATTAAGAAAATTAAAGTTGAAAGGTGTGCTGGCCCGGTTTTGTTGTCAGCTCAACACAAGCAAGTTAGTTTTGGAAGAGAGAACCTCAACTGAGAAAACCTCCCACCATATGAACAAGTCTGTAGGGCATTTTCTTGATTAATGATTGATGTGGAAGAGTTTAGCTCACCGTGGGGTGCTACAAACCCTGGAATGGTGGGATCACAACACCTGATCTCAAATTATAATATAGAGTCATAATAGCAAAGAAATTATAGTAAAGCCACATGGTACTGGTACAAAATCAGACAGTAAAATATAAGACGTAGAAGAAAATCTATACAGCTCTGTGCACCAAATGCTTTACAAAGATGTCAGAAGCACGCATCGCAGAAAGACAACTTTTCGGCAAACGGTGCTGGGAGAACTGTGTCTCCACATGCTGGAGGATGAAACTAGAGCCATATCTCTCACCCTGCATTCAAATTTATTCAAAACAGATTAAAGACCTAAAACTTTAACACTGATAGAGAAAAACACTTCATGGGTATTGTAAGCATTTTATTCCTGGGTTGTGGGAACTAAGCAACATCCATCTATTCCTACCAATGTCCCAATAACAAATCAAAGTTCAATTCATTCTGGGGAACAAATGAGTTTATTGAGTTTTCTTACAGAGCAAGGGTGAGGGGTTGCTTACAGGAACATGGATGACCTCAAAATAATCTCGCCCGGCTTCACACAGTGTAAATGATGCCTTCCTCAGAGCCACATAAATGGAGACTCCTACCCCAGTTCTCTCCAGCCTATACTCCAGCTCTGTCACCAAGACCACATGTAATTAGGGTAGAATTGTACATGAGTGGCTGGGAAGAATTGCACACGAGTGTCTGGGAAGACCATCCTCAACTTTTCTTTCTATGAGGAATTGTCAACATTTAACAAGCCCAGCTAGAATGAGTTTTTGCAAGCAGATACAACTTATGAGATCTTGGTTGCTCTGCTCAGAACAGAGATAGTGCTGTACAGCAATGTCTATCTATTGACTAGCGTAGAAGTTCCACAGTTATATACTCTCATCTGAGCACACATTTTATTATATGCAAATTTTACTTCAATATAAAATTTGAAATAATTTGAATATAAAAGTCATAAAAGCAATCTATAATTCTAATTTGATCACAATCCATTCATTAAACCAGGACAAAACACTCATGACTTTCTCATTCATGAAAAAGGCTCAAGTCACAACTCAAAGTTTTGACCATATTGAAGATGAGATTTAAGTTCATTTCCCAGAAAGCAGGTCATGAAAGAGAAAGTAGTTGAAGGTATAAGACAAGCTTATCCATGGGTAAATCAGACATCAGTGAAGCTCAACTATTAAGTATGAAGAAGTATTGGAAATGTATTTTCCTTTTCCAATACTGCTCTGTTCAAGACTGAATGATGATTTAATTCTAGAATTATACAGGGGTAAATTATTGAGAATCTACCTACAAGGCGATGTCATTTTTACTAGTTCTCTGTGTGTCAGAGGTAGCATCTGGACTTCGCTGCACAGCATAGAGGCTTGGAATGGTCCTTTCACCCCAGTTCACAAGCACTGGGATTATAAATCGGTACCACTATGCATAGAGGAAGAGATCTGGTCAGTCATCCTTATCAACTTAGACCATGAAACCCAATATGAACAAGTTCAACAGAACCTCTATATATGAGCTGCCCATGCATGCTTCAGCATTGCCAGGGCATTTCATTTTTTTTTTTTTTTAACCACGGTGCATAGCAATTTCTCCATTACCTTTGAAGAAAGTGCTTGATAGGTGACCACTGTTACAAGTATAGACAACTACAGGTCATTTGCCTATACAGGATCTTAGACCTACACATCCCATCCCCCATTAGGTGCCAAGAGTGTATGGTATTTGTTTCTCATTCTACTTAGTCACTTTGAAACTGACATATTACAATTTGTAAAATTTTCTATATTTAATCTGTGTTTTGTAACTGAAGCAAAACTCTTCAACAACTATAGTTAATGATCTTTCTTCATCCATTTCAACCACTTTTAACTTGTAGTTTCTCAAACAAACTTATAATTGTTCCTCTCTTTAAAAAGCATGTCTATCTTGCTTGCATTATTGTTTGACAACACACACACACACAGACACACACACAAAGACACGCATACAAGTGTATTAGGTAATTTCATAAATCATTGCTATAAGAATGATTCTAATCCCCACACATTCTAATCCCCACAACCCTGGCATAAGGACATTATTCAGGACGAGTAGGAATGAAGGAAGCACTTTGCCATCACACCAAGTGGACATGTCTCTCTTTGAATATGATGTAAAAGCAAAAAATAGCAACAAGGAAATGGACAATTAAGAGGTCTGGTTCTTGGGTAATTGAAGATGAAATAAACAGATTGGGCTTTTGAAATCAGTAAGAAATCTGTTTTTATTTGCACCACTTTGATAGAAGGCCAAAGAGTCTGACTTGACTTTCAATTTATCTTCACACAGAAAAGAAGGAGTATGTTTGACCAGAATGGGAGCCCTAAATATCCTTTTCACTTTCCTTTAACTCTGTATTTCAAAGGGCAGGTATTTTGTTGTTGTTTTGTCTTTAGAGTATCATCTTTCAATATCCTAATGAGTTAATATCACACTGGGCTTATTTTGGAAATTTCCAGTCAGCATAACATGACTTGATCGGCCAATAACTGAATCATTATTAAGCAATTATTTGCATGACTCATACTGAGCCTATAACAAAATTTTAAAGGGTCTGTGTATAAAAATGAAATGTTCTTTTATACAAGTTGGAGAAGTTAGTAATAGTTTAGTATTTGCAAAATGAGGCTGAAACCAGAGATTGCTGGCTTCCTGTTGAATTTCTAAATGGTAGAGATGCTCCAAGTCACAGCTGGAATGCTTTGTTTGTGAGGCCAGTATCCAGGATGTCCTCTGATTCCCAGCCAGTTGGGTTCTATGTGTTCTGAAAGCAACACCTCTGGACTGACTTGGCAGGCTGTGAGAGGTGACTAGGAGAAAAGGGCAGTGAGAACAGGTGTGTGGGATCTAAGTCTACCACACTGCTACCTTTCTTCAGATGCTAACTCAAATATCTGACTGGTGCTAAGTAAACAATACCATTTTTATCCGATGCTAGAATATTTTATATTGCATCAGGAAAATGTTTGCTTCTGGAATAGGTAACATTTTATTGTGTGCATTCTATTCTAAGCTTCACAAGAAAAAGCAATTAGAACTTGAATGACATGTCTTGGCCCAGAACGGTTTCTTTATTTGGGAATCAATAACTTTGTTTCAGAGGAAAAATAAATATTTGGCTTGTTGGGGGTTTGAGTCTTTCCTGCTTTACCAGAAGCCTTTTTCCCTTCCTTTTTGTCTCATTTATTTTTTTAATATTTGACTTCTAAACCACTGAGTAAATCTGAAGACAGCATTATCCCTTCTTAGTTGGAATCATTTTTAAAATTCATTTGGGAAAATGAAAGAACTATGAATCAAGTATAATTGTAAATCTAATGACATTGGTAGCACGATTGTTTGAACTGATTTGATTTCAAGTTTATGTGAGGACACGCTTGAATAAGCCATGCTCATTTTCTTCTTCAAATTTCAATATCGCTTGCAACGACTTCCACTTTATTTAAAGGTCTAGCAGACAGGAGGCATTTCAGAAGCTGCTGTGGGACACGGAAAGATTAAAAAGAGTCACAAAAATCAATGGACTTGAATTAGACTCAGACTTTAAAGATGCAAGAGACTGATGGGCTTAAGTAGGGGCTAAAGGACAAAAATCTCTCCAAGGGATGTTGTAATAGGATCCCATTTTGAAAATGGAAAGCAGCCCTTAGCGGCTACTAAAGTCTTAGATTTCTTTGGTCTCCCAAATTGTATGAAGCAAATTCCTATTGTTTCTAATTTGTTCAGTCTCAAGTTCTTGGCCAATACTCTTTTCTTGGTCTTCAGCTCGTGGTCACCACCAAAATGTTTAGTCTCTAAAGTTCAGTAGGAAAAGCACAAGTCTGAAGTTCACAGAGTCTGGATGATTGCACACTCAGAGTTGGTCAAATGACTCGCGTGGGTCCCCTGCTGTCACCCAGAGTGAAAGAATCCTAGAAAAAGCCAAGATTTTCTCCTGAGGTATTCTAACAACCAGTTGGACACTGAGGTCTCAAACAGTGCTACAACACTCCCAGCTCACTGTAGTGTAATTTGAGGTAACTTGTCTTTTTCTGAGTCTTCCTCCTAATTTGTGAAAACAGCAATAATTGTACTTTTTTGTTTGTTTTTGGGTTTTTTGAGACAGGGTCTCACTATGTAACCCTGGCTGTCCTCAAACTCACTACATAGACCAGGCTGGCCTTGAACTCACAGAGATCTGCCTGCCTTTGCCTCCCAAGTACTGGGATAAAATGCGTGTACCACCAAGCCTGTTTTTTTTTTCAGTAATAATACTCATTTCACAGTTTTGAGAATTGAATGCACTAATACATGTTCAAACTTAGCATAATAGTTCATACCAAAAAAATTCATAGAACACGATATTGTAGAAAAAACACTCAAAAGACCTCTTATTCCCAAGGAATTTATGAAAACAGCTTACTCTTTCTAGAGCAAACAAAACAGGGGATGAAAACTTCCCTCATGAGATCCGCAAGGTTACTCACTAGATCAGCTGACAATTGGAAGGCCATCCCACCAGAGGTTTACACATCTGATGGAAGATGGATTCACACAGGCAAGGCCTGTGAGGAGCACAGCCATCTGAATAGCTGGCTGTCTCTAACAATAAGTTCCCTGTGTGATCACATGCGCAGGGTGTTCCTCATATGTCAGGCATTATTTTCCTGTGTTCTGTTAGTAGGATGGCTTTTTCTACGAACTGTGTAATTCTGGCAAATAAAATAAGACAGTCAAACCTTTTGTCCCACACTGCAATAAAAAAAAATAAACTTAGAAGTCTGTTCTCTATAATTAACTCCCTGACAATATGATTTGTACAGATAGGAGACCTTGTGGAGTGATCGCAGGAGGAACTTTTACAGAGTGGAGTGGCAGGTGTCCAGCCTTGCTAGATCTAAGTCCTTCCAAGATGTGTGGCAAATGAGGGTGGGGTTATAGGTGTCACAGTCCTTCAGGAGATCAATAGCACCTACACTTCCCTGAGTTTCCTTCACTGTCCCCTCCCTGCTCTGATTAAAAATAGCAATTAACACTTTGTGCCACCTTTTGATTCTGTAGACTGACAGTTTTGGCTTAGGTCTTGAGATTCAGATGATTTAAAAAAAAGGGGGGGGGGTTGTTAATTAACTAACCATGTCCCAATATTATTAATCACACTCAAGAAATGTAAAAATAATACATGTATTCTTTGTTTTTTTCCTTAGATCTCTCAATGGTTTAGGTTTCTCCCTTTGTAACCTGTAGTGGTCCCTTTAAGATATTGCCGGAACCTCCCGACAGCTGCAGTAGCCGTTAACTACAAACTAGCGGATACATTTTACTATGTATCTTCAAAGAATGTCTCTGTCCCTGAGAATTTCCCTTGTTGTTTTTTATTGCTAAGAAGTTGTTAATGAATGGATTTATATATGCTTGGGAATTTGTAACGGCAGAAAATAAAGAACATGACTCAAACAGCGTGTGTGCTACCTTTCAGACTAGAAATTTCCTGAGTCAGTTTCATTACTCTGAGGCAACCTAACCAAACCCATGGAGGAAGTCAGCAGAGCTGGACTCTGTTGGCTTTCGATGCTTCTTTCTGTTATAAATCCAATACTTAGAATATATTATATCAATGGTCTCTATAGTGTGACCTCAAGGCTTCCACAGAAGCATTAGAAAGAGCTTTACAAATGTTGGAAATTTCTAAAAAGACTGCTCTATCGAAGACTGTCTTCCTCACCTCCAATCCCCTCTTCCTATGAGTAGTCAAAGCATCCTAATACTCTAGGTTTTATTTATTTACTTTTGGTTATAGTTTGGATTGTTAATGCTTCTACCAGGCCAATTCTCCAAATATGTGTTCATTGACTTGTAGCTATTGGGGATGGTTAAACCTTTTGGCAGTACAGCCTAGAGGAAGTAAGTCAGATCATCTGGCACGTACTCTTGAAGAGGTTTCGTAAGTATGGGACCAGAGTTCTTTCTAATTCCCTACGCTCCTCTCTCACACTCCAACTGCCATGATGCTCTCTGCCTTGCCATAGGTCTAAAAATGATGGAGCCGCCTCATCATGAACTGAAATGAAACTACGAGGCCAAACAACCTGTCCTTCTTTTAAGTTGATTTTCTCGGTTATTTTGTCTCAGGGACTAAAAACTGATTGACATACTCTCTGACTCATATAAAAGAAGAGGAGCTGAAATGGGCAGAAAATGAGAAGAGGAAAAAGAAGGAAGAAGAGGGAGAGAAGGTGAAAAAATAAGAATGAAAAGGAAGATGGGAAGGAAAAAAGAAATTTTAAGTCTGTGGAAAATCAAAATTCTATAAACTTAAGCTTAAAGTGATCAAAAAAGTGGGAATAGGAAGAACACTCCTATATCAGAGACTAGCATTTCCCTGGATTTACGCTGGAGGCCTGTGCATTCTATGCATCCAAATAAGGCATAAAAATATTGTCAGCTTGACATAAAACTAGACATATCTAGGAAGAGAGGAATTCCATCACCTTCATCTGTAGGCAAGTGGGGCATTTTTTGATTGAGTACTGATGTAGGATGGCCCAGCTACTGTGTGCAATGACACTCCTGGACAGGTGGTCCTGGGCTGTACAAGAAAGCAAGCTAGGCAAGCCAGTAAGCAGCATTTTCCCATGGCCTCTGTTTCTGATTCCAGATTCCTTCCCTGGCTTCCTTTCATGATAGACTGTAAGCTGTCGGATGAGATAAACCCTTTTCTTCTCCAAAGTGGCTTGTGGTCTTGCTGTTCGTCACAATAGAAACCTAAGTAAGACGGGCCCTAAATTTCAAGTTCCATCTTTCTCTTTTAAATTAAAATTATGTTCTGCATTACACATATGGCCTTTTACTTTTTCCTACTCAATCCTCATTAAAAGGAAAAGGCAACATCGTAAGTTTTAATTCTACAAAATTAATAATGTGTAAAAATGGCTCAGAACCAGATACAGATAGTCAACCAAAAAGCTGGAGTTCATGATCTTCCCAGAAACCATTTGGGATGAAGTTGTTCAGGCTGAAAATAATTAAAACAGGGGCCATAAAGAATTGTGAAGCTAAAGAATTAGAAGGGCTGTCAATTTGGCTGTTTGAAGAATTTACCAGCCTGTGAGTCCTCGCAATATGCCAGGCCCTCTGCTAGAAGTTCTTGAACAGTGAATCCCTTAATCTCTTTAACCTCTCATGATCTCTCATTCCTCCTGCCCACTCCTCTGTGATGGACTTTATACTTTGGAGGGGGTGGCACAACTTTTAATATGGATAGGAATGGGGAGTATGGGGGATGTGAATTGAGAGCGGAGGTGGGGTGATTGTGGAGAAATGAGGAGGTGGTGGGGAGAGTCAACCAAAATGAAGGAGGTATTTAAAAAGCCATATGAAATCCTACTATTTTGTGAGCTAATTAAAAATATAATTTCAAAATCTTTGAAGGAAGGTCCCCTGAATAAATAGAAAATAGGGCTCCCAGAAGCATTAAGATATTAAATAAAAATCCCAGTGACAGATCTTGGACTCTTTATGAGGAGTTGGTCAGGGGAGACACCAAAGAGGCCCCCCCAAACAATACAAATTACTGTTAACTGATTTTGGTTGCCACTAGAGCTAGACAGTGAGCCACTATGGCTAAAGACACCACTAATAGTTGTATGACATGGAGAAATCAAGCTGGAATTTAAATTAAAGCTCCCTTGCTGTTGGCAAGCTTTTACAATACAAAAAGATGCTATGCAGCCTTCTGGTGCCGGGGGGGGGGGGGGAGATCATCAGAAATGTTGAGCCCTGTATGATACATTACCAATTTGTTAGGGAACATGTGCCCACTGGAGCAATTGCAGCCTGAGTGTTAAGAGGGTAACCAACTAGTCTCTGGTTGGATTTGAGACCCACTCCACAGGAGTTTATGGTTGGTACTGCAAAGCTGATCAAAAGCCATATGGTCATAGGCCCTAGGGAAAAACACACAATAATTGTTTTGCTATATGAACAAGATGTCAAACTGCTTTGTAAATATTTATGTTTATACCCATAGATTAGTGCTGCACCCAGCCTTGATCATGGAAGCAGAAGCTTGAAGTAGGCAATGATTAATGAAGAGGCTTCTAATTGGTGAAAATGCTTAGAGTAAGTGACTTGAATGGGAAGAGGTTTGAGGGGGAGCATAGTGCTAGAGAGAACAAGACATGAAAATCACCGTCTTCTAAGGGTTCTGAGGACATGAAGCAGACAGTCGTTACGATGAGAGTCTACAGGGTAAGTCAGCCTTCAATTCTTGTGAAGGGACCAAGACAAGTTGAGAAAAGGGTTAATGATCAAAGGAAGAGGCAAGGAAAAGAGCATGGCCAGGGTGACTGGTCAGTGTGGGAATTTATTAGCAGTTTAGAAGACTGGTGGGCATCCATCAATGACCTGGATCAGTGTTCTCAACCTATGGGTCAAATAACCCTTTCACAGGGGTCACCCAAGACCTTTTGAAAATACATTACAATTCATAACAGTAGCGAAATTACAGTTATGAACTAGTAATGAAAATAATTTGTTGGAGCCACAAGACCATACAGTAAATGCACAGCTGACAGACCAATAGACTAGAATCCACAGGAAGTGTATACGTACATGTCCACATGGAATAACCCATTTTGCAGAGCTACGGGAACACTTGTCTTTTGGAAAAGTCACTGTCATATCTGTAAAATCCCTGCGAGGCCATGATTCTCCCTTCAAAATGGGATTCATTCCCAAAACACCTCAGCAGTGTAACTTCTCCTGCACAGGCAACAGAATGACCTTGCTTCATTCCCCCAACCATAAGGCCTTAAAGCAATAACATCCGCTCTTTGCTCTGACAATCAAATTTACATAGAGTCAGCCCCACAAAAGTACGCATTAACAGACTACATAGAAATTTCTATAGAAGACAGGCACTGAGCAGGAAGGCAGTATGCCCCACCTTTGCTAACAAACAAATCTGGGTGTTCCCAAAGCTGGTTATCACAAAAGAGGTTGGGTGAGGAGAATGGGTGAACCCAGGATTCAGGGAAGTTTAGTAACTTTATCTAATGGTTTGGAATGCCAGGTATTTCCCCTTGAATGCTGGCTCTTTCTTGGGTTGTGTCACCTGTTCTGGAGCACTGCTTTGTCAGGTCCTACCTGCCCTTTTTTGTGATTCTGATATACACATTATCGTTGTCCTTGCCTATGGAATTTTCCAACTCTGTCTGTTAAAACTAGAAACCTCGTAGAGATCACCCCTTATTCTTTTTCTTTATCGTCTCCTTCTTCTTATTCATGCCCCTTCACTTCACTTTCTCCCCTCACCCCCAAAATAAAGAATATGCAGAGGTAATGTACTTGAGTTATTTTTTTTTACCCTCAGATCTCACCTGCTGTAGACATCCTATTCTGAGCCCTGAGGGGGTCCTGAGACTGGTACTCAAGGCCCCCAATAATAATTTTATGGTTGGAGGTCTCTACAACATGAGGAACTGGATTACAGGCTGGCAGCATTAGGCAGGTTGAGAACCACTGATCTGGAGAGACATTTGCAAGGTATGCTAACTCAAGTCTGGAAAGCAATTAGAGTAACGGTGGCAAGCTTCCCTAGCCCTGAGCAGCAGACCCTCCCCGTTGACTCATTTTCCTCCTTCATACTTTCAGCAAAGAGGCAGATGATCTGATCAGACAGTAACCCTCCCCTCCATCCACATGTCCACCACAGTCAGCGTGTGTTTTTGTCATCCCTTTGTTTTAAAAATCCTTTGCATTCACCCAGTCCGCACATTCATCCAGATTCCAGACAGTTTTTTAAAGCGTGCCAGGGAAAATTGAAGCAGAGACAGGATCTGATTTGCCTAGTTCTAACATGAATTGAGACAAATGACCCTCTCCATCTCAACTTTGAATTTGAATTTCCAAGAAAATAACCTCATTTCCTATTTTAAATATATCTAATTCATATTTTAGTCCTATTCAGAATAAATATAGAAATCCACTCAAAACGGTACCACAACTTCTACTTGTAATTGAATCATCATAAAACAGTTTTATATTAAATAATAATAAAATCAAGGCTAGGGTTGCTTTTAAAACTCCCTTGCTGCCTTCTTTTTGAAGGCTCCAAGAAGACAGTTCAGTGACAAAGGGATGAACACAGGGGAATTATTTGGATGAGACTTAGCGAAGAACAGGGATCAGTGGTGGAAACACTCTGGTCATGTCTTCCACATAGATGATTCTAGAGTTTTTCACACATGCTTAACCCTCAATGGGCCATTTTTAAATAGACGACTTTTCCTCACTCTGCTAATTAGCACAAAAGGTACCTCTAGGGGACAGAGGTGAGGAACCAAAACACATCCTATTCCCTTGCCTGTGACGCAGCAGCTTAATGAGCGCTTCTAATTTGTGTTTGATATTGAAAGTGGGAGAGAAAGATAGAGTGCAAAGAAAACAGATGCCGTATTAAATATGCATGTTGAGTGAGAGCATTTACTGCACTCCAGACACTGTGAAACGTATGAAAGTGTACTTTTAGAAACAGGTGAATATAAAACTAAAGCAAATAAAGCCCTTTCAGTGTTCGAGCTGGTCACTTGCATAGCCCTAACAAGAAAAAGAAATTAGAATAACTCTTCAACCCTGTTGAATTAGCATCGGCCAGAAAGTACCCTATAAGCCCAGCTGGCCATGATCGTCCACCACGTCCTACATCCAAAACAGTGGTACCATGGTGATTAGAAACAAAGAGTTAATTTAATTAGAATATTAAAGTTGTTAACAACTTCCTGTGATAATCTGGCAAGGTGCATAGTGGGAATGGATGGAGGAAAGTCAAAGCGGAGCTTGTTTCTCAGAGGACCTGCAGGACCTGTCCCCGATACCCGTCAGTGGCCCTTGGCTGTTTGGCGAGAACTACGGAAGGGGAAACGTTTCATCCATGTACCTGATGAAGTGGGATTGAATGGTGGGACGTGAGGGTGGACAGTCTGGGAAAGGACTGTTTGCAGCATAGAGCCCTAGATGCCAAGAGAAGAGTGCAAGAAAGGGGGGAGAGGATAGGGGAGAGGCAGCCCGGAAGGGATCAAGCTGCACCCAGGCCTCACGTGAAGCCAGGAGGAGGTTCACTGAACACCACACGCTATGGTGCCATCAATCTGCTCACTTTGCTCTCCCCCGATATGATCTGAAGGTTTGTTTTGGTATCACATTCAAAGAATAAACCTCCTCCTCGCAATTTCCCTTTCTCTGAACATGCAGAACAGCATTCAAGATCACACCCCGAAAGTCTTTAACAAGTATTAGTTTGACAATAAAGAATAAGAAAGAAGTTCTTTAAACAAGGGGAGCGATTCAGACGTCAGTGGGCATGGACACAAAGTGGTCTCGAGGCATACCAGCCACCACGCCAGTCACTGTCGCCTGCAGGACTCTGTCCGTGTGCCTCCCAGTAGATGAACCTCTTAACAGGAAAAAAGTCAACTTCGAGGATTTAAAATTATTTCTTTTTCAGACAACATGATCTTTCGAAGCAATGATTACTTCATCAAGTGTCCAATGCGATGATCTGCCATAGTGTAAGTCAGAAAGGCTACTACATAGTGAACTGAGAGGTGTGATGGGATTGAGGAGAACTTTCCACTTTCTGATTTGAACTTAGACTCCATGCTCGGTATTAGAGTCTGCACTGAATCCCCATGCATGTCACACTCTGCGTAACCTTTTCCTTATTAACAGAGTCATATCCCTGGAGTAGAAATGAGCTCTTACTCACAGGAACCGCTTGCTCCCTGCTTGAATCGTTTCAGTTCCTGCCTGGTACTTAGTTGGTTGGTTATTACTAATGGTTCATAGAATTCCATTTCAGGAAAAATAAAATCAGAGACGCTGAAAGCTGACCTTGGATTTTACAGGGCTGTGAAAGACATTGCTGAGACAATGGGCAAGAAATATTAGATCGTAGAAGGGATTTGAAGATTTTTTTTTTTTCTTCCCTCATTGAAGATTGCACTGGAGCTATGCAAGACAGTTCTTTACTTTTAGAAACACTCACTGAAGTATTTGGGGGTAAAGAAATATGACAACGAAATCTTTTTCTTAAAGGGTTGTTAGAAGATATGCACGTGAAGATGGGCACACACAGAAACCTTAGCACCTGGGCATTCTGTACAATCACATGCAGATATTCTCTGTGCCAGTCTTATAACTTTTGTAATAAATCTACCATTGCTGGGAAAAAAGTAGAGAGACAAGAAGCTATTTTGGATGGAGAACCCAAGTCTTTAAGGTCCCCAGTTGTACCGGTTAGTTTTAAGTCAATCTGACACAAGCTAGAGTCATTTGGGAAGATGGACTTTCAACTGAGAAAATGCCTTCATAAGACTGGCCTGTAGGCAAGTCTATAGTGCATTTTATTAGTTAATCGTTGATGTTGGAAGGCTCAGCCCACTGTGTGTGGTGCCAGTCCTGGGCTGGTGATCCTGAGTGCTGTAAGAAAGCAGGCTGATTAAGCCAGGGAAGGGAGAACAGCTCCTGCCTCGAAGTTCCTTCCCTGTTTGAGTTCTCTCACTGGTGGACTATACTGTGGAACCATAAGTTGAACTAAACCCTTCCCTCTTTTTAGTTGCTTTTGGTCATGGTGTTTTATCACAGTAGTAGGAACCCTAACAAATAGACCAGGTCACTAATTTCTTAGGCTCAGTAAGTCTGATAGCTTTTCAGGGTACTATCCTAGCACTGGGTATCATCCCAGTAGGCTGAGGTAATAGGATCACCAAGTACTTGGATGGTAACCAATAGTATTCCTCCACTATTCCTAACATATGCTAAGGTCCTGCCTCCAAGTTCCTGTCTTGAGTTCCTGCCCTGACTTCCTTTGATGATGGACTTTGATGTTAAAACATAAGCCCTTTCCTCCCCAAGTTGTTTTTGGTCATGGTGTTTTATTGCAGTAATAGAAAGCAAACTAAAAATTCACACTATTTCAGAGACACTATAAAGTGAGTTGTAAGCCAATAAATGATCTAATTAATTCATGTGTCCTAATATTTTCCTAATCAATTTCTTGACACTGCAGAATATCCATCTTGAATCATAACATCATCTCTATCGATGCTAAGTCTCTTTTCTAGTCGGGTTATCAGAGGTCACCTCCATTAAGAAAAGAACAGACATCACAAGGAGGAAGTAAAACTAGGATCAGTGTTGGACCTGAACAAAATGAATTTTACTTAAAGATCTCAAGTTTCATTAAAAATAATTTTCACAAAGACTCAAAAGATTTCTATCATCAATCTTGTATTGTAACTCTCAGCCAGTACTCTATAGCCTATGGATGATAAGCCCTTGGAAGGTCCATTAGTTTATAGGCAGATCCCTCAAATAATATGCTATATCAACATTTTGATGAAATATAAATAAATAACATAAAAATCTAGTTTAAGGCACTGTAAAGTTCATGACAGGTATAACCAAGTAGATTATTTCTCTATCAAAAGGTTATGAAAGTTCAACTTCTAGAATGGAGAAGCTACTTGTAGGGAGAGGGTCACTTGTTCATCCCGGCTGCCCAGCTAGCTTAGCCCCAAAATAACCACACAGAAATTGTATTAATTAAAACACTGCTTGGCCCATTTGCTCCATCCTCTTATTGACTAACTCTCACATCTTGATTTAACCCATTTCTATTAATCTGTATATCGCCATGTGGCAGCGGCCTACCGGGAAAGATTCAGCATGTCTGACTCGGGCGGTGGGTCCGTGGCGGCTCCCTGACTCTGCCTCCTTTCTCCCAGCATTCCGTTTAATTTTCCCCACCTACCTAAGTTCTGCCCTATCAAGGGCCCAAATCAGTTTCTTTATTAACCAATGAAAGCAACACAAAGACAGAAGGACCTCCTACACCAGCTACTAACATGTGTCT
Organism: Ondatra zibethicus; assembly: GCA_004026605.1. NCBI lineage: Eukaryota > Metazoa > Chordata > Mammalia > Rodentia > Cricetidae > Ondatra > Ondatra zibethicus. The sequence goes on along the minus strand of PVIU01000099.1, from coordinate 368,354 downwards.
GATTTCTAAAGTGGGTCTTTTATTTTAAAAGATGAAAACCTCTAGAAGTGAGGACTTGGATCGCAAGATACACTATTGTGTATCTACTGCACTATCTACTATTCCAGTGGGTCCTTGAATTGATGTTTCCCTGAAGCTGATCTCATAGTCCCAGTAGATTTCTTTTTACACTTCCAGATTCTTCCCCAAATGACAAAAAGCATAACCATGTTATCTGAAAGCTAAATGACAATATGAAGCTTTGCCACCATATGTAAGTCAAGGAAACCTACAGAAGTGACTCTGTATTTATTTGTGCCTTTTAGATGGAGATTCCTGACTACAAAGTTTTGGAGGTCAAATTTCATTTTGGGTATCAGATTTGCTCCTTCCTTCCACATTGGTTTTAGCACCAGTTTATTCTGTCTCTCAATTCTCACAATTCAGGGAGGATAATTGTATCACACTAAGGGGTACAGAAGTATGGGAGTGAAATTGTTTATTTTTCCACGCTAGCATATGAAGTCCTCCTACATGGAATTTTTCAGAAATCACTCAGCAAAAAAGTAAGAAATAATTTTCAAAAGAAATCCAGAGCCACAGAGAGGGCATTACATGTTTGAAATAAAGGCGTTTCCCCAAAAATATAACATCTCAGAAAAAAATCTGACTAACCCAGAAAGCATTCTTTATATAAGCATGATAGGGCTTAAAGTGTGCAGACTTCCTTCCTATTGCAGAAAACACAAATGCTGTACCTCAGGAATTTCCTTAGGAATATACTGAGAACTGGTGAGTTAAGTAAAGGCAGCTGATTCTAGCATGATTGGAAGATTCTCCGTATCATACGTATATCATATATTACATATGTGTGTGTGATGTTAGAAATTAATCCATTTCACACATACAGAATGGAACAAGAAGAGAGATAGGGAAGAGGGATGGGGGTGGCACCTGCACTCAGAATCTTGACATATTTTGCTATACTATATTAGTTACGTTTTTAATGGATCTTTTGCAATTAAATATAATTTATGAGTCTTTTTTCATATTTTATTTTTCATTCAAAAATTTACACTTCCTCCCCTTCTCCCAGTCCTCTCCCGCTCCCCCCTAGCCCTCCTCCCTCCCCCTGCATCCTTAAGAGGGGGCAGGGTACCCTGCCCTGTGGAAAGCCCGAGGCCATCCCCCCTCCATCCTGGCCTAGGAAGGTGTGCATCCAAACAGACTAGGTTCCCAAAAAGATAATACATGCAGAAGAGATAGGTCCCAGTGCCATTATCATTGGTTTCTCAGTCAGCCCCCATTGGCAGCCACATTCAGAGATTCTGCTTTGATCATATGCTCATTCAGTCTTGGTCCAGCTGGATTTGATGAGCTCCCTTTAGATCAGGCACGCTGTCTCAGTTGGTGGACCAGCCCCTCGCAGTCCTGACTTCCTTGCTCATCTTCTCCCACCTTCTGCTCTTCGACTGGATCTTGGGAGCTCAGTCCATTGCTCTGATGTGAATGTGGGTCTCTGTCTCTATCTCCATCCATCGGACAAAATTTCTATGGTGATGATCAAGATATTCATCAATGTGACTATTGGACAAGGCTAGTTCAGGCACCCTCTCCTCTGCTGCCCAAGTACCTAGCTGGGGACATCCCCGTGGACACCTGGGCTCCCCTCTAGAACCTAGTATCTTGCCAATCTTAAAATGACTCCCTTAATGTAGATATCTTATTCCCTTCTCCAATATCCACCCTTCCTCCATCTCCACCCTCCCACTCCCCCAAGCTCTCCCAGTCCTTCCCTTCTCCCTTCTTCCTCCCCCTCTCCCTTTCGCCCACTGCCACCCCCACCCCTACTTCCACCCCTATCCCCACTCCCGTGCTTCCAACTTTTGCCAGGTGATCTTGTTTGCTTCCAATTTCCAAGAGGATCTATATGTTTTCCTTTGGGTTCACCTTGCTATTTGGCTTCTCTAGGCTTGTGAGCTATAAGCTTAATGTCCTTTGTTTATGGCTAGAGTCCACTAATGAGTGAGCACATACCATAATCATCTTTTTGGGTTTAGGTTATCTCACTAAGGATAGTGTTTTCTATTTCCATCCATTTGCATGCAAAATTCAAGATATCATTGTTTTTTACTGCTGAGTAGTATTCACATTTTCTTTATCCATTCTTCCATTGAGGGGCAGCTAGGTTGCTTCCAGGTTCTGGTTATTACAAATAATGCTGCTATGAACATAGTTGCACAAATGCTTTTGTAGTATGATTGAGCATCTCTTGGGTATATTCCCAAGAGTGGTATTGCTGGATCCTGAGGTAGGTTGATTCCCAGTTTCCTGAGAAACCGCCACACTGATTTCCAAAGTGGTTGCACTAGTTTGCATTCCCACCAGCAATGGATGAGTGTTCCCCTTACTCCATATCCTCTCCAGCATAGGCTATCATTGGTGTTTTTGATTTTAGCTATTCTGACAGGTATAAGATGATATCTCAAAGTTGTTTTAATTTTCATTTCCCTGATTGCTAAGGAAGTTGAACATGACCTTAAGTATCTTTTGGCCATTCGAACTTCTTCTGTTGAGAATTCTCTGTTCAGATCATTACCCCATTTTTTAATTGGGTAATTTAGAACTTTAATGTCTAGTTTCTTGAGTTCTTTATATATTTTGGAGATCAGACCTTTGTCTGATGTAGGGTTAGTGAAGATCTTGTCCCATTCAGTAAGATGCCATTTTGTCTTAATGACTGTGTCCTTTGCTTTACAGAAGCTTCTCAGTTTCAGGAGGTCCCATTTATTCGTTGTTGCTCTTATTGTCTGTGCCACTGGGGTTTTACATAGGAAGTGGTCTCCTGTGCCCATGTATTGCAGGCTACTTCCCACTTTCTCTTCTATCAGGTTCACTGTGGTCAGATTTATGTTGAAGTCTTTAATCCATTTGGACTTGAGTGTTGTGCATGGTGGTAGATAAGGATCTATTTTCATTCTCCTACAGGTTGACATCCAGTTATGCCAGCACCATTTGTTAAAGATGCTTTCATTCTTCCATTGTATAATTTTAGCCTCTTTGTCAAATATGAGGTGTTCATAGGTTTGTGGATTAATATCTGGGTCTTTGATTCGATTCCATCAGTCAACGTCTCTGTTTTTATGCTAATACCAAGCTGTTTTCATTACTGTAGCTCTGTAATATAGTTTGAAGTCAGGGATGGTAATGCCTCCGGAAGTTCCTTTATTGTATTGAATTGTTTTGACTATCCTGGGTTTTTTGTTTTTCCATATAAAGTTAGTTATTGTTTTCTCAAGGTCTGTGAAGAATTTTGTTGGGATTTTGATGGGGATTGCATTGAATCTATAGATTGCCTTTGGTAGAATTGCCATTTTTACTATATTGATCCTACCAATCCAGGAGCATGGGCGATCCTTCCATTTTCTGGTATCCTCTTCAATTTCTTTCTTCAAGGTCTTAAAGTTTTTGTCAAATACGTCTTTTACTTCCTTGGTTAGTGTTAACCCAAGATACTTTATGCTATTTGTGGCTATCATGAAAGGTGATGTTTCTCTGATTTCCCTCTCTGTTTCTTTATCCTTTGTGTATAGGAGGGCTACTGATTTTTTTTTTGAGTTGATCTTGTATCCTGCCACATCACTGAAGGTATTTATCAGCTGTAGAAGTTCTTTGATAGAGTTTTTGGGGTCACTTATGTACACTATCATATCATGTGCAAATAACGAAAGTTTGACTTCTTCATTTCCAATTCGAATCCCCATGATCTCCTTATTTTGTCTTATAGCTATTGCTAGAACTTCAAGCACTGTATTAAAGAGATATGGCGACAGTGGACAGCCTTGTCTTGTTCCTGATTTTAGTGGAATCACTTTGAGCTTCTCTCCGTTTAATTTGATGTTAGCTGTTGGCTTGCTATATATTGCTTTTATTATACTTAGATATGATCCTTGTATCCCTAATCTCTCCAAGACCTTTATCATAAAGGGGTGTTGAATTTTGTCAAATGCTTTTTCAGCATCTAATGAAATGATCATATGGTTTTTTTCTTTCAGTTTATTTATATGATGGATTACATTGATAGATT
>PVIU01000099.1:186438-364188 GCA_004026605.1 Ondatra zibethicus | reverse complement strand
GATGTGTTCTTGGATTCGGTTTGCCAGTACTTTACTGAGAATTTTTGCATCAATGTTCATAAGTGAGATTGGTCTATAATTCTCTTTCTTGGTTGCGTCCCTGTGTGGTTTTGGTATTAGGGTAATTGTAGCTTCATAAAATGAGTTTGGCATTGACCCTTCTGTTTCTATTATGTGAAACACCTTAAGGATTATAGATATTAGCTCTTCTTGGAAGTTCTGGTAGAATTCTGCATTAAAACCATCTGGTCCTGGGCTTTTTTTGGTTGGGAGGTTTTTGATGACAGCTTCTATTTCCTCGCGACTTATAGGTCTATTTAAACTGTTCACCTGGTCTTGATTTAATTTCAGTATGTGGTATTTATCTAAAAAACTGTCCATTTCTTGTACATTTTCCAATTTTGTGGCATACAGGCTTTCATAGTAAGACCTAATGATTCTTTGAATTTCCTCAGTGTCTGTTGTTATGTCCCCCTTTTCATTTCTGATCTTGTTAATTTGAGTGTTCTCTTTCTGCCTTTTGATTAGTTTGGATAAGGGTTTGTCGATTTTGTTGATTTTCTTAAGGAACCAGCTCTTTGTTTCATTGATTCTTTGGATTGTTTTCTGTGTCTCTATTTTGTTGATTTCAGCCCTCAGTTTGGTTATTTCCAGTCTTCTACTCCTCCTGGGTGAGTCTGCTTCTTTTTTTTCTAGAGCTTTCAGGTGTGCTGTTAAGTCACTAATGTGTGCTTTCTCTGTTTTCTTTATGTGGGCACTAAGTGCTATGAACTTTCCTCTTAGCACTGCTTTCATAGTGTCCCATAGGTTCGTGTATGTTGTTTCTTTATTTTCTTTGAAGTCAAGGAAGACTTCAATTTCTTTCATTATTTCTTCCTTGACCCAGGAGTGGTTCAGTAGTTGACTGTTCAGTTTCCATGAGTTTGCAGGCTTTTTGTTGGTGGAATTGTTGTTATATTCTAACTTTACTCCATGGTGATCCAACAAGACACAGGTGGTTACTCCAACTTTTTTGTATCTGTGGATGTTTGCTTTGTTACTGAGTGTGTGATCAATTTTCGAGAAGGTTCCATGAGATGCTGAGAAGAAGGTATATTCTTTCCTGTTTGGGTGGAGTGTTCTATAGACGTCTCTTAAATCCATTTGATTCATTACATCTGTTAGTTCTCGTATTTCTTGGTTAAGTTTCTGTCTGGTTGACCTGTCCATTGGTGAGAGAGGAGTGTTGAAATCTCCTACTATTAGTGTGTGGGGTTTGATGTGTGCTTTGAGTTCTATTAATGTTTTCTTTACATATGTGGGTGCTTTTATATTAAGGGCATAGATATTCAGGATTGAGACTTCATCTTGATGAATCTTTCCTGTTATGAGTATGAAGTGTCCATCTCCTAATTTATGAGTCTTTACCTGCCGATTTGAATAAAATTAACAGATGGCAGAACAGTCACTTCCCATTGAAGGTGAAGTCCTTTCTGGGTTAGAAGTTCTGACATTTTGCCTCCTTCTCCAGCCAGACAAAGTAGGACTGGAGAGAATGTGGAGTTCACTGCAGGAGATTGAAGTTGGGGACTTGATACACAGCAGAACAATATGCACTTGGGAAAATAAGGAGTAAGGCTCCTTTATGTACCAGACAACACACCAAACATTGACAATAATTGCACAAGCCTTTGTTAATTTCATAAACTCTTTAATAAAGGTACATAGATAATAAGTATGAATTTTAGAGAGTTTGTGCAAACAGATTTGTTATGTCATCAAGTTCCTATTGTTTATAATGAACTCTAAACTATAATGTGAAACATGCCAGAGTTATCTTAAACATACAAACAATACAATTATAATTATCTGATATGGTCTATAGATCCCTAAATCCATATATTTAATCCTTCATATGACCTACATAAAAATTCTTTAATGACAATGTAAATGAAAGCTGATACTGTTGTACCATGATCTTTTTTGTAAGATGAAGTATACCCTTAAATAACAAAATTATGGCTCAGCGAATATATCAGCAACATGCTTATTTGTTCTCAAGTGTTATAGACTAACATTACTGTATCTGCTAAACTCATGATTGGAAGCTCAGTTTGTTTGTTCACACCAACATCACCACAAACACATGGGTAAAGTGCACACAACATTAGGACAGCTGTAATGTCCCTGGACAGGAAGAAATTCTCAACTTCGTTATAATACTGTAAGACCATGATCATATATATACACAGTTCATTATTATTACATAGCAATAGTCATCATTATATAATGTATGTCTCTCTCTCTCTCTACATGTATGTATATAAGTGTATACACGTCGTCAAAACAGGTAAGGTCTCTCAAAGATCTTTACTAATGACCAATTTATTTAAACTCCAGCCACTTTGGATGGATTATTTATGTGTTTGGATATAAGGTTTCTGTTGGGCAATTAACTTACAGTGCAATTTTAAGCCATCTGAATAAAACCAAGTCAACTCATGAATAATTCACTAGAGTCATTTCTTCCATGTTGGTACATTTGTGGAATACGTCAGCACACTGAAGCAGAGATGCAGGAGTAAGGGAGCTCATCCTGCATGGTGGTACTGAACTTGAGTGCAGTACCTCTTGGATGATTGTTTTGTGGCTGTGTGAATTAGGTACCTACTACACGATGTGGTCGTTGCTTCTATGGACTGTGAACACCAGACAGAACTCTCGTTTTACATTTTATCATAAGCTACTTTGAACCTCTGCATCCAGACATGCTTAGTCACTTATTCTACAAGTACTCCTGAGAACTACAGTGATCCAGACTAATGGTTTACTGTGGTAGGATGGGGATAGGCAGCTGCCACCAAAAGCATTCTTCTCTTTCTACAGTATTAAAATGTCCTAGAAAGCAGCTGCTCAATCAGGATTTACACTTCCCAGTGTTGTGTATGAGCCAGGCAACAAGCATCTTGGAGATTCTCCTGTGCCCCCTTGCTAAAGGATGATCCCAGTGGGGCTGGTTGACTGTTAATATCCCCTTCTAGAAGTATGTGGAGAGCCCCAAGATCCTCACCTGAGTTTTTAACTATTTCTTCCCACCTATTGTATGTAACTTTGTCTTGACTGCCCTGAACTTCAGAGAGGAGCTAGAGTATTTAAGCCAAGAATGCTTGCTGAGACGGCTTCATTTCTATGGTTACAGGACCTCCCTCATCCATGCTGCATAAAGACTTTAAAGTTTGGCTTTTTGGAGAAGGAGTATCCACACCCCTGCTAGTAACCCCTCACCTATACTCTGTAAATAAACCCAATAAAGCCATGGTTCCCCAGAAGGAACTTTGGTGATATCATGCATCAGTTTGTTCGGTTAGTTGTTGGGACCTTGGGAAGAGGGATAGACATTATCCATGTCACCCTCTGGGAAAGAATTTTAGAAATACCAACTCACCTTGTAACTTAGATGCAGCCTATATAGTTCTTATCATTAGAAGACATTTGAAAGTTAAGTGTGCCACGCTGGGGTTAGGGTGATGTCAGTTGGTGCCTTCTGTCTTTTTCTCCTGCCTGTTGGCAGTAGAGGGCCCTGGAGTCTGAAACAGAAGAGCCACATAGCCTTAAGCACCTGGCCTGAACAACCACTTAGAAAAAAGTAATTCGCCAACCAGGAGAACATGAGGAGGCTTAAATCTGCGGAGAAGAGAAAGACAGAGGAAAAGTCATGTAGAGCATTCCTAGAAGAGAAGGGCACATAAACGGAACGGGGAGCGAAGAAGCTACCACGACTGTGGTCTTCAGCAGCTTGCTACACAAACTACAAAACCTAGATAATTATCAAAGCCACCAGAAAATAACAAATTCTTATTAAAAAATAGAGTAAAACTCACCTGTCTAAACATGGAAGTATTGGTGTATAATTGTTTATTACATTGATTACCGAGCTGTGTATATTTCTTTATGTTTTGTAATTCAGCATGATTTTGTGGCATTGACATATTAGAAGCAAAATATTTAATAGCAGGTGTGTAGCCCCAGGGATACAAAATATCATAATTTTTATATCTTCAACATATCACAAATACATATATGTGTGTATATACATATGTATGTGTATATATACACAGATATATTGTAGATATACAGACATATATAAAGCATACACACATATTATATATACATATATATGTAAAGCAAAACAAACTTTGGGTGTGTTATATCTCCCTTAATTTAGGATCCTGTGATGGTCCTGTGACTGAAGGCATATGTTTACACTTTTACACATGGAAATATTTTTCTAGGTTCTGCAGCATACATCTGATTCTACAACGTTAAAAACCAAATGAATTAGTGTCTAGAAACACTTGAAATGGCACAAAATGAAAGAGTATAATACTCCCCTAATGATTCAGAAACATTAATAAAGTGCTGAATTTCAAATGAGCTGGTAATTGAGCAAGAGCAGGTTTTAGGGAAGGCATCCCAAAGCTCATCCAGTGAACTCAAAAACCCTTCCGGTGATTATTCCATTAGTACAGGCAATACATCCTGAGAGGCCAGATTTTGTTTTCCATAACAGATTGGAAAATGAAGAATTGAGTTAGAAAAATGAAGTGCTACATTCAGAATTTGCAGAGGAATCCCAAGGACCTCTTGAGACACTTTCCCCACTCTTAATCAGCTGATTATTCCCTTAAAATTGAAATGTGTTCCAAGAGAGCCCTTATCCTCAGAATTTAAATCCCTTAGTACGTCAGGGCCCAGTGCTTGCTGTCATTAACTTAATAGGCAGTCCTTTTGGATCAGCTCCAGTCTATAACTTCGCTTTCTTTTTAAAAGGGCCAGCATCTTTACTCACCCCCAAACTGCAAACCGCTTATGCTGAGGCACAATCTTTGGGAACTCTCTTGATTTTATCTTCCACCACATCTCAGGTCCACATCTTCAACAGCATACTGAGCACAGGAGAAAGCACTTTGCACACAAGATCTTTTGAGTGTTTGTCACTTGCTATATTTCCCCTTTCTGTTGGAAACTAAGACATCATTTGCAAGGCTTTCCTAAACAGAGGATTAACTTTTTGGTCCCACAGCAGGGAATCTGCTACTAAGTTTATCAAAATATACCTAGTACCTAAGTAATGATAGCGTTTTAGAAAGAAAGCCACAGCAACAACGGAGTCATTGTCTTAAGAGCAAACTGGGTTCAGTGGAGATTGCGTCATCATGAAGGTTGTGTAGAAGTTTTGATCATCTCCTTGCATGACTCACAGCTGCTAATTAGCATTTCCCTCAAGTCTCCAAGAAAAGTGAAATGATTACCTTAAAGGTTTGGTGTACATAGATCCAAGCACAGGAGCTGGATGGTTGTGATGGCTAGAGGCAATCGAGCGATGGATGCTGTCTGAACTGATCAAAGGTGGAAGTGTGTTCTGATACCTCATGCTTCCTGCATATGAAAGAATGCCCTATTTACACTGGAGTTGAAACTGGCTACCGTCCTCCTGCTTTGTGACCAGCTGCTTACAGTTACAGTTTTTCTTCATCTTTCACCACGTGTTCTCAAGAGCAGAACCTTTTTTTTTTTTTACTTTGATATATCATCAGTCAAAGATTGTTTTTTAAATTACCTTTCCTGGTATATGTTGGGACTCCATGGCTCAGTTTGGACAGTGAGTGTTCAGAGAACATTATGACATTCCCATCAAGAACAATCAGAAAAGCCAAATAAATGCATAAAACAAGCAAATGTGATGCATACTTAAAACCACTAAAAGCTTCCAAAGCAGCTAGAAATAGAGGCACTTAGTGCTCAAGGGCTACATCAAATAGACTGAGCAGCTAGTAAACAACGGAAGTTCATCTCTCAGCTCTTCAGGTTCAAAAGCCTAAGCTCAAGGTATCATACAATGGGAGTTCATTTCCTGATTCACAGGAGTGGGACATTTTCCCTGTGTTCTGAGATGGCGAGTGAAGCTCTTTGTAGTCTCTTCTAAAGGACATGAATGCCATTGGTGAGGGATGTGCTCTCCTAACTTGATCACTAATGTCCCTCATAGTCTTGTGCATTTGAATTCTTGGTTCCCAGTTGGTAGAATCATTTGGGTAAGTTTAAGAGGTATACCCTTGCTAGAGGAAGTATGTCATGGGGGGGCAGGCTTAAGACGTGAGCCTTTGGCTTCTGTTTCAGTCACCATGCCTGCTACTTGCTGTCATGCCTCCTTGCCATGATGGACTCTTACACATCTGGAATCATTAGCCAAAAATTAAAAAAAAAGAAAAGAAAAAGAAAAGAAAACCTTCCTTCTATAGGTTGCTTGCCCCGGTGATGGTGTTTTATCACAGCGATAGAAAAGTAGCAAATACATATGTTGGAGGCACCACCTCAAAAGAATAGCAATTTGGTCCTTAGGTTTCAATAGATTAATTGGGAGAAAGATCACAGGGAATAATAAACATAAGCATTCAGACCATAGCAAGGGTTAACATTTTGGAATGGGAAAATGTAGTGGCATTTCATTTGTATTTTAATAAATAAAGCTTGCCTGAGGTTCAGAAAAGTAAAACAGCCACACAGGCTAGTCTCACAGACCAGGAAGCAATGACACATACCTTTAATACCAGTAGCCACACTAGTTTGTCATAGAAAGCAGACAGCAGCGGTGCATGCCCTTAATCCCAGAACTAGAGAGGATTATAAAATGAGAGGACTCATTCTGAGGTTTCCTGGAGGCAGGATCACCATTTTGAACTGAGGTAGAGGTAAGAGCCAGTGACTGGCTGTTTTGCTTTTCTGATCTTCAGGTTGAACCCCAATTTCTGTCTCTGGATTTTTTAATCATGCTACATTTGGCGCCAAACATTTGGGGTATGAATTCACAAAAAAGACATTTGCCTGAGGCTTTTAAGCCACTGGCACAGTCCAGAGCTGGTCACGGGCCAGAGCTGGACCGAAACCTCGCTACCTGGGTTTGGAAGAGAAACTAGCACTCCCAGGTCCCAGCGGCCCTGGTTTAACTTCCATGTAAAAAAGGAAAATACACAAAGAATCTGGACACTGTATGTTATTGTACTGTTTTTGAATTGCTTGACTGCTGAGGAAGGAGCAACAACTGCTAAAAGACATTTGATTATAAATGCTGGATTAATCCAACCTATATGTTTTGAAAATGCCTTGGCTTCTAAACTTAAGTCAAACTGTATGTTGCTTTAGAGAAGAGGTTTTGCTTTTGTTTCCACAGGAAATAAGAGGCTGTGGATTCATTCAGGGTTAAGAAAAATAAAGTTTGATCAAGGAAGACTCCCTGAAAAATCTCCAGTGGGAACGGATGACCCACATTACCCAACGTTGCAGAGGAACTCTGGGTGATTGTCCAGGCAGTCAGCTGTTTCTGTCATTACTCACATTATTTGAAAGTCGCTTGCTTGCACTTCCTGCTTACTCAATTAATACTATTTCCTTCTTGAGTCTCTGAGGGAGTTTAAGACTAGATACTTATAGTTTTCCCTGTCTACCTGATTCAGAAAACAAGTTATTACAGAAAGTAAATTTGGTACAAGACTTTGAACTCACCAAGATAGGATAGATATGGAGTATTTTCTCTGAATTTGTCAAATGAAAATGTTGATAATGTTGATGTATTTATTACCTGCATATATTGTATATAGTCATTGCACTTATGGTATATAGTTTTTCTTATATTAATTATAGCCTTCTTTTTATGTTAGACTAAAAGGGGAAATATAATGGCACTTCATTTGTATTTTAATAAATAAAGCTCTCCTGAGGATCAGAAAAGTAAAACAACCACACTGGCCAGTCTTACAGACCAGGCAGCCATGACACACACCTTTAATCCTAATACTCACACTAACTTGTCATAGAAATAAGGCAGTAGTGGTGCACACCCTTAATCCCAGAACTAAGAGGAATATAAAATGGGAGGAGACAGCTCTCAGTCTCTGTCTCACTCTGAAGTTTACTGGAGGCAGAATGGCCATTTTGGACTGAGGCAGAGGTAAGAGCCAGTTACTGGCTATTTTGCCTTTCTGACCTTCAGGTTGAGCCCCAATTCCTGTCTCTGGGTTTCTATTAATTGTGCTACAGGAAAAGTAGTGAGGTGATACACTTTCCTTTTTTTCCATTCCAGAACTGACTCTAAAACACTGGTTTACAACTTGTGGGTTGCGACGCCATTGGAGGTCACACATCAGATATCCTGCATGCCAGACATTTACATTATGATTCATAGCAGTAGCAAAACTACAGTTATGACATAGCAATTAAAGCAGTTTTATGGCTGGGGGTCACCATGACATCAGGAACTGTATTAAGGTGTTGCAGCATTTGCAAGGTCGAGCACCACTGCACTGGAGCTCTTGAGGCACTTCTCCCATCTCTGGAATATGCTAGACGTTCCTTGATAATGGGCAGTTATGAGGGACCCTGTGAGTAGTCAATACATCTCCTTCCTTTTCTGAAGGATGCCCACCCCAGAACTGTACATGTTTGAGCTGGAAGGCCTGGGCTTATTTGATATATGAACTTACAAGATCAAGGAGAGTAGTGTTAGCAATCTGAGCCAAGCAGGAAAAATTCGTCAAGGGTCCTATCTTTCTTGAGTACAGCACCTTCAGCTTCTTGGATGTTCCTGTTGCAGGATCCACCCCTTTGGACTGGTCTTACCTTAAGGTCAAGAACTCTCCTAATATCTTGCCTTCCTTATCTTCCCTTTTAAGTCCCCTCCTTTCTGTACCCTTCACATTTGAATCTTGTTCTCTTCCTCCTATTGTGTTGGTATTGCTGATGAGAATACCCCTTGAATTGTACGCATTTATCATCTATTTTTCTACCTACCAATCCATTTGTCTCAAAACCTCTCAAGCCCCATCAAGCTACAAAGGACAGGGTTTAAGCAATGGAGTGCTGGATCATGGGGATTTCTCCTTGTCTATCCCCAGCAAGCCAGCGTTACTGGGGCCACCAGAAGGCAGCACAGCTGTGCGACATGGAAAACTGACTTACCACCACCACCACTTTAATCAGCTCCAGAACTCCAATCTTATTAATTTCCTGTGCCAGGCCATTGAGCAAATATGTCACCAAGAGTTGGTGAAAAACTGCAAGCATTCAATCATTTGCTACCAAATGCGGTTTGTAAAAGGCTAGAGCAGTAAGTGCTATTCCTTGTGGTAGGTTCTTTACTCCAGAGTCTTGGAGACAGTGGAAGTCACAACCCAAGAGAAAATAATACATCATGGAAGATGAAAATAGGGACTAGCATTGAATTGTTTTAGAAATAGCCGAACATGCTCCTTTGCTCACTCACCTCACAACTGTGGGTTGAAAACACTCAGAAAATCAGAGTTCCATTCTTGCAAAGAACTCATGCTATTGGAATTATCTGTAAAATTTTGATGCAGTCACATAACAGGCAGAGAGTTTGGTACTTTGTATTTCTTTCCTTCCTTTATGCAATATACAATAGAGTTCAGTGGGACCCACACAGCTCTTCAACCGCTTAGGACCACGAACTGAGCAACTGTGTTCAGATCTCACATCTATCCCCACTCCTTCAAGACTTGCTTCTGCTGACATGTGCTGCCTTTTGCTCATTTATTTAGTAAATGTGTTAAATCCACACCAAAAAGAAAGGATTTTGGAATGGAAGAACAATAGAGAGAAGTGTATTGCATTTGTGTGACTGATGGCATATGACTCTCCTGTGCCACGGCATATGGGTCTCCTGGACCCTTGAGAGCATATGCTTTGTCTATTCAGAGTCTTATTTTTAGGGCAGAGGAGGTGGGGATGGGAAATACAGCAGAGATTTGAGGTCTTCATGGAACTGAAGTTTCAAAATTACAGATCTTAGATTAAGAATCTGATGGAGTCAAGAACTGCCTATTAACATATGACTATATTTTCCTTTAACCATTTATCAAATTCTGAAACTACATAGAGAAGGAAGCTAAACAGCTAAGCAGAAAGCTTTGAAGGAACAAAATAGAGAGTCAAGAGTTCAAAACTTTGCAGGCAAAGCAGCCGAGAGAAGCCATCACCCTCATATTTGGAAGCTGCTGTAACAGTACACCCCATGAGCTAAGGAGAATTGAGTACACAGAGACTCATAGATAAAGTTCCAAGCCTTCACAGATATGTACCTAAATAGAGTAAGACAACCTTAACCATTGCTGCTGTGTAAGAAAATAATAAATAGTTTTGAAAGAGATAAAACATTTGTTGGTTTTGGTAATAAACAAATTACAATTGCATCCAATTACAATTATTGTACATATGAAAAGATGATACTATATGATTAAGATAAGAGAAAAATTAGACATCGCATGTAGGACTCCATGTGGTTCCTATGATGAAGGTAACAAAGATTCAGTGAACACGTATTAATACATGATTAAAAGAAAACAGACATAGTGATAAAGAATTTCTTCATAGAAATAGGATTTATAAAAGGTATCAAATGAAAATTCTTAGACTAAAAAGCATGGCACCTGAAATTAAGAATGCAGCACATGAATTAACAGACAGAGTAATGGTGAGGACTAGTAAAGTAGAAGACAGGTAACTAGAAAAAATCTAGAGGAGAGCCCTAAAGAAAAAAATTAGAAAATATGGAAAAGTCTAAAAGATATATATTTTAAAAGTCTATAATAAATTTAATTATCAAAAAGAAAGAACATGAGTAAATAATGACCAGGAATTTCCAAAATGGATGAAATAACTACTTCCATGGAGCATATGAAAGAAAAGTATACTACCTTAAAAATTTTAAGACTAACCGCTCACTCCTACCACTTCCAACTGGCAAGCGACCTGACCCTCCCTGAACCTCGTCTGGGCAATACAGCGAAGATGACCCTGCTGGCGGAGGTGTGGGCGAACCAGCCCCAAAGTTGTGAGCATGGGAGAACTGTTCCCACTATTTGTCTGTCATGTGGCAGCATGACCCTTACGCCTTAGCCCTCTACCTGAGACAGATAGACAAGAGAGCCGACCCTCTGCCTTACCAGATGCAGCAGTCAGGAAAGTGGGCGCTACTCCTCTCCTGGGCAGCACAACCGTCCTGACCCTATTGACAGGAGTATAGCGAACTGGTCCCAAGAGCTTGAGCATAGAAAATCTGGCCCAGTCTCTCATCTACAGTATGATGGTGTGGGCAAGAGAGAGATGCCCTTCCCCCACCCCTTGCAGCCTATGTCGGACGGGAGAGATGGACCTGAAGTCATGAGAGCAGAGGGCTATCCTTGCCTCTCACCAACTGCAAACTCACGAGAGTGGCTCCTGCACCTTGCTTGGGCAACGCAGTAGAACTGTCTCTGATGATGTAAGTATAGAAGAACCAACCCTGAGGATGTGAGAGCAGAAGAGCTGGCCCCTCCCTTTGCTCATTGCTGCAAGGGGTGAACTAGCCAAGGCAATGCAGGAGAGCTCACCCAGGATAGAGCTGCTGGGCTGATCAACCCTATAACTATCCAGGCCCAGAACCAGGGTTATGAATTGGTACACCCTAACACCCTCCCCATCCATGATCTGCGGGAGCACGGGAAGGAGCCGGTCCTGGGTCTTGCTGATCCAAAGCTGTAGGATCTCCAGGACACAGGGCAACAACAGGATATCCAAGAGGAGTCCCAATGAGGATCCAGTATCCCTGGTGTAGCAGAAACCAGAGGCCTTGAACCAGACCAATGACTGCAGTGAACACTTGGAAGTAAAGATGTATGGATAAAAGGGCTTACCCCGTGACTCACTGCGTCATGCTGCAGCTTCCATGACGAGGTTTTCCCTTTTTTTCTTTTCTTTTTATCGCTTAAATTTTATCTTATTGGGAGGGGGTGAAAAAGTAGATGCGAAGGGACGGGGAAATGATGAATGGCATCAAGGTGCATGATGGGAAAGACAAAGAATAAAAGAAAGTTTAAAAAATATTAGCACTAGCAATCAAATATGCAGTAATTTCTCAACAGAACTTCTAGACACCAGAGGATAATTAAATGATAGGTTAAAATAATGAAATAAAAACAGCTTTCAATTTAAAACACTATATGCAGTGAATTTATTCTTTGAAATGGGAGGTGAAATAAAGATGTTTCACGCAAAACCAAATTTTATTAGGTAGACTGTTGTGGGAGAAAAACAAAAGTAAGTTATTCAAAGGAAAAAATTTAGGCCAAAAAATGTAGAAATAAAAGTAGAATGTGGCAAATGATACAAAAATGGGGCATTGAACATAAAAATAGTAATAGTAATGCCCTTTTGGGTTTTGAACATGTGTATAAATGAATACAAAAGTTATCAAATGAAAAAATAAGTTTAAACTATCAGGAAAGTGAGAAAAGATAATTCCTATCAGAATGTAATTAAGGCTGAGTGCTGAAATCTTCATGACCAACTTCTAACAATATAGTAAAATAATTTAAAAAGTTAACAGAGAAATGAATAATAATAAATTCGGTTTAATTTTAAAATCAAAGATGACCATAGAAGAGAGAAAAAGCTGAGTGCCCCCGAGAAAACTGACCAGTATCCCAGATACATAAACAAGACCCCTGGAAATTTAGGTTTAATTAATGTAAGTGAACCAAAGTTCCTAAAAATCTATCTTAGTCAACCCAGGCGACCATAACAAACGATTCTAGGTTAGGTGGCTCATAAGCAACATCAATTCAATGCCCGCAGTTCTGCTGGCTGGAAGCCAGGAAAGGGTCAAGGTAAACTGTTCTGCTGGCTTGAGACTGGAACGCATCCTTCTGCGGCAGAAGAGGAGCTAGCTTTCTGCCTTCTGCTGACAAGGCTCTAATTCTGTAGATGACGTCCCCAGCCTTGTGGCCCAGTTTCTTGCCGAAAACTCAACCTCCTGACATCATCATGCTGAGGCTTACATCTCAACAGGTAAGTTTTAGGGGAATGCAAGCACTCAGCTCATGACATCTTTGCAAAGGTACAGCAAACTGATTATTGTGCCACTACTGGCGAGTGACAGAGGCTGGGGAAAAAATAAGAAGCAATTTGTTCTAAAATTATATTGGAAATGTTCCAAATAGGTATGTTTTATTTTTCAGCTGACTGAATGATGATTGATTGATTGATGATTGGTGATTGATTGTCTATGTTTTTTGAACAGAGTACACACATGGACATGTGTATGTGTGTAGAGGCCAGATGTCTATCTTGGATGTCACTCCTTGGGGAGCATCTATCCTGCTTTTTGAGAGAAGGCTTTTCACTGGGACCTGGGCTCACCGGTTCCCAGGTTAGCTAGCCAGTGAACCCCAGGGATCCAGCTGTCTCAATCTTCCCAGCACCGGAATTATTTCTATCTGGATTCTAAAGATCAAACTCAGGTCCTTATGTCGCTGTGACAAGTACTTGATCCACTAAGCTATCTCCCCAGCTCCTACCTTTGAATTTAAAAGAAGTAAAATATGACATATTTTGCATATTTTTTATTTAACATAATTTCTTTATTGATTCTTTGGGTATTTCACATCATGCACCATAATTCTACTTGGCTCCCAGTCCCACCCTTATAGGTAAGTTTTACAAAAACAGTACATTTCCTCCTATGGTCCTCATACATTTCTTTTTCATGCTACATTTAATATTAGTTATTGAGTGGATTTTATTATAGTATAATGATTAGATTTTACTGCTTATTTTGCTTTCTAAAATGTTACTAGCTATAAACACAGAAAGCATAAAATTTATCATGTTTTTCTTTTTTTATGTTACTGTCCACAACCAGCACCTTTATTTATCAGCTTTAGTTATAAAAATGCCAAATTGTCAACATTTTCATTTTCTTTTTTTATTGTTTTATTGAGCTATATATTTTTTTCACTCCCCTCCCTTCCTCTCCCCTCCCCTTCTACTCTCTCCATGGTCCCCATACTCCTAATTTACTTAGGAGATCTTGTCTTTTTCTACTTCCCATGTACATTAGATCCATGTATGTCTCTCTTAGGCTCCTCATTGTTGTCTAGGTTCTCTGGGATTGTGAATTATAGGCTATTTTTTTTGTTTTATATCTAAAAGCCACTTATGAGTGAGTACATATGATATTTGCCTTTGTGGGTCTGGGTTACCTCACTCAGTATGATGTTTTCTAGATCCATCCATTTGCCCACAAATTTCAAGATGTCATTATTTTTTTTCTGCTGTGTAGTACTCCATTGTGTAAATGTACTATGTATTCTTTATCCATTCTTCAGTCAAGAGGCATTTAGGTTGTTTCCAGGTTCTGGCTATGACAAACAATGCTGCTGTGAACATAGTTGAACACATGTCCTTGTGGTACAATTGAGCATCCTTTGGGTATATACCCAAAAGTGATATTGCTGGGTCTTGATGTAGGTTGTTTCCTAATTTTCTGAGAAATCACCATCCTGACATCCAAAGTGGCTGTCCCCTGGGACCTGATCAACATTTTGCTGTGAAATATTCTACTGTCAATAGGCATGCTGAGAAAGATGACCTCCAACCAGACACTCAAATTTAAGGCTTTAAAAGTTTTTTGATACCCAACTCCCACTTCTATGTGGGATTATTTTTCCTGTTCCTATAAGTGTTATCATATTCACTGTACATTCATAAACATGATTGATTGGCTGTGTCCAATCATCATTGCTATTGTCATTCACAACTTCACCATCATACAATCTTTCCATCCCCACCCCAGAAGATCCCTGAGCTTTGGTGGGAGGGATAAGACACAGACTTCCCATTTAAGGCTGAGTACTTCAGTTTCTTCTTTTCTGCATGTTGATCATAACATGGTTATCTGTGTTCATCTACTGTAAGAAACTATGTCCGATGAGACTTGAAAGATGCATTAATCTGTGTGTATGGCATCAAGTCATTAGAAGTTATTTTAATATGTGTCCATTTTGCAGAATAAGAGTAGAAGATTCCCCCTTGGGGCCTATGACCTATCTAGCCAAAGGTTCTTGGCCCTGATAATGGTACCAAACATGGCTTCTATTTCATAGATAAGTCTTTAAATTATCAAATAAATGTTGACTGAGGTTTCTGTCCTGTCTGGTTCCCACGGTCGTTAAGTCCCAAAGAAATCACACAGAGGTCTACATTAATTACAAACTGATTGGCTTAGTATCTCAGGCTTCTTATTAACTCTTATAAATTATATTAACCCATAATTCTTGTCCATGTTAGCCACGTGGCTTGGTACCTTTTTCAGTGAGACAGTCATATCTTGCTTACTCTCTGTCTGGCTTCCTCTGTGTCTGGGTGACAACTACAGATTGAAACTTCCTTCTTCCCAGAATTCTCGTTGCCCTGCCTCTACTTCCTGCCTGGTTTGCCCCACCTATACTTCCTGCCTGGCTACTAGCCAATCAGCATTTATTTAAAATACAAGTGACAGGGTACAGACCATTGTCCCACTACAAATAAATCCTTTTAAATAGTTGAGGGTTACAAAAAAATGTTTTTTCACATTGTGTTTCTTTTTACTCTGTTGTCTCAAAATGTTTACTCTGTAATTGAGAGATAGAAAAATTCAACAGGATCTGATGTTTTTGGCTATTTTTCTAAATATATTAATGATTATTTTACTACAGAGATGTACACAGAGGAGGAATTATCCTAATAATCATACTATCTCCCAGATACTGCTGTGGACAGTGTTAAAACTTGAAGTAATACATGATCATAATTACAAACATGTGAACTAGGGGTGAGGAGATAGGTCAATTAGTAAACCACTTGTCAAGAAAGCATAAGACCTGGTTTAGAGTTTTAAGATCCACATTAAAATAGCAACCCTGAAGAGGCAGAGACAAGTGTGCCCCTGGGACTTACTGGACACTCCATGTAATCCATTTCAAAAGCTCCAAGCCAATGACAGATTCTGTCTCAAAAAAAATTGCCTGAGATTGACTTCCAGTCTCAACATACACTCACTCAAACACACACACACACACACACACACACACACACACACACAGAGAGAGAGAGAGAGAGAGAGAGAGAGAGAGAGAGAGAGAGAATTCAGAGAGACAGATAAAGAGGTGGAGAGAGACATAGAGACAGAAAGACAGATACAGAGATGGAAAGATAGAGCGACAGGGAAGAGAAAGAATAACTAAAGAAAAGGGAGGAGTTGCATGCATTAGTTCACATATTTATTAATGCATGACCAGGGATCATGAATGGACCAGATGTGGAGAAGATCAGTACACTCAGGAGGGAAGTGCATATCACCAAAAAGCCCTGACTGTGACCTAGACAGAACAACCGCCCTAAATAGTCTTGAGCTGTTCCTTTCCCACTCAGAAAACTTGCTCTTAAATCTGGCAGTCATTGTTCTGGAGCCAAAGAGTTCTATGGTCACATACTCAAGGTTAACTACAAAAAACAGTGGCTATTTCTCAGAGAATGAAGGATAGGGAAAGAACTTGGTTCACTCTCAACATGATTCCTCATAGAAGCTCTTGGACAAAAGAATCGAATCTGCCTATCTCAGTTGTCCTCACAGTGCTACAGCATGGAGTTGACTGACTGTCCTAGCTATCTAGAAGGAACCACTGATATCTTAAAGAGGTTTTTCACGTGACTCCACATGCTCCTTCTTCATCACAATAACAAGACTCCTGGGGCCAAGACTCCTGGGGCTCTCGCTCCCAACAAGTGAGGAATAGAGTCCCACGGGAGAGTGGCAGAAAACAGCCTCCTCCACCAAGAGTCGCTCAAGGCACCTTCCATCTCAGAGTGATGGTTTTGTTTAAAACAGATTCCACTGGGAAGCCATAAAAGTACAAGTAGTGGGGGAACTGTCTGTGCTTTGAAATGACAGACTTCCTCCCATTGTAATTAGCATTTAAAAGACTTTCAGAACCATTCTATTCAAATATACCACCTTTGTAGCCATAGTAACTCTTTTATATTTAGATTTGATTGCAGTTACAAGTCTACTTGAGCCATTCATTTCATCTGCCTCCTGCAGTACCTGTTTTCTTTCCCCTTTCTTCTTTCTAATAGAATCCATTTTCCTCTAATATAGCAGTTCTCCCTAAAGAATGGGATATATCCAAAACAAAATAAGCCATCATGATAAGTGCCCAAACTATAAAAACATCCCCTGTACTAGCAGGAAAATTTAGAAGGTGCTGCTGTCTGCAGACATAGAGCGGAAGTTGTTTCATCCATTTCAAACTCAGTGCCTTTCTCTTCCTGTTTGCCTCCGTAATAATACCCACTTTGCTGACTCGAGTCTTGGGATGTTAAAATTCAAGATTCAGGCCAGCAAGGCTGTTTCCTCCCAAAAGGACCAGGATCCATATCAGTGTCTGTTCTATTTCTTTTTATGTATAGAAAAAATGTCAAATGAGATAAGAGCATAATATAAAATTTGCATTCCCCTCTATGTTTGTCTTTTTGGATCTGCTTCTACATCTGATTTTGTGTTTATGACACTTTTAAAAAATTATTCTATTTAGAAATTCAGAGTAGAAGGTTCTTCATAGTTTACTGAGCCTTTACCTTGCAGGTGAGGACACTGGGACTACAAGGAAATGAGAGACCAGTCCACAACACATCTCCAGCTAATGGGCAGCTGCTACCCACCAGTCCCTGAAGAGTCTGTTTATCCCATGACTCGCTGAGTCTTCACAGCAGAGGAGGGAACAAAAGACAGGTTAACAAGAGAAAGGCATAACAGATTCAAAGATTTTTTAAAACGTTTATAAAGGTTTATTCATTTTATTTGTATGAATGTTTTGTTTCCATTGTGTGTGTGAGTGTGTGTGTGTGTGTGTGTGTGTGTGTGTGTGTGTGTGTGTGTGTGTGCCTGGCACCAGCAGAGCTCCCCACCCCACCCCTACACACAAAGGCATTGAATCCCTTGGAACTGGAGTGACAGACAGTTGTGAACTGCTGGGAATCAAACCCAGATCCTCTGCAAGAGCACCACATGCTCTTAACCACTGAGCCACCTCTCAGCCCCAAATGGACTCTAAGTTTAGTGTTCCATAGGAGCCATCAGCAATGAAGACCAAAAGATGTAGAGAAAACGTCATAGAATCCTAGTGGTTAGGTCAGATTAAGAATGGACAGTCAGCCATGTAGAAATTAGATTGGGCAAAGTGGAATAACCTAAGATAGTACTCTATCTCAGGAAGGTCATTATCAGAGTCCTGACTTAAAGTAGCAGAGTGTCTCCAATAAATAAGGTCCTGTCAGTCGAGTCAGCCATGAAGTGGGCAGTAGCAGGACTGGAAGGTTGTAATCAATATGCTGTGATAGAAATCAAGAATTTCAGCTCACCTTTAAGATAAAGACATGAACTTTAGGTTTAAATAGAGGAGTAACTGTGACAGAGAGCAGTCCCGGCCAACCTGTGGTCTGATTAGCCAGTATCTCAGTCCTGCTCCTACCAGGTGAATTCCTATTACTTGATGGTTCCCTGAGCCAACTGTTTCTCTTTGGGAGGGGAAATGGGGTAATCTAATCGTGAGGTAACACATCTGTGGGGCTCTGCTGTCCCAGGAGTTCAAAGTATCTGTGGTCTTAAGACAGGAATTAGAGACCTGCTTTTTCAGTGGTGGCGGAAAGTGGGGTGGGAGAGGGAGGGTGTCTTTACAGAATGTTGCAAAACAAGCAATTAAAATTTTATTTTTAAAAAAGGAATATAGTAGAATAATTGGAAAAATAGTGCAGGGTCTCAGCCATTCTTTGTGATTTCTGCTTTGGAGGGGCATGGAAGAGGATAGGGGTCTCTAGTGTTTAGATGACTCACTCATCTGCCTGTGCTCAGAGTAGAATGGTACTTGCCCAGAGTAAAAGCAATAGATGCACAATAAAGGCAGAGATAGCAGCCTTTGTCTTGCTTTTAGTTACCTTGTGGGCCCCCAGGAGGATCAGTGCTTTTTAGGAAACAGTTCCTAGGTAGTTGCTGAAAACCAAGGCTGCCCAGATTCTCCTTCACTTCTTTGTAACTTTGCTTCCTACCAGATGGAGCACAGTCCTGCTGGATGATGGTCTTCAGGGAGAAGAGAGGGGGGCCTTTCTAACGTTTCTGGACTGCTCTGAGGAGGACAAAGAAGGAGGAGAGTATTGAGGGCTTTGCCTCTGAGGTCCTTCCAGATGCTTTTAGTCTACAGTACCTAACATGCTGTGCTATCCTGAAATATCATATTCTGAACCACACATCTGTATCATTATCATCTTAAATTTCAGAAAAAGTCTTCATTTTACATTTTATATATAATTAAATTTCTAAAAATTGATTACTGTTCTCTAGGCTGAATTGTCCTAGTGTGTGAGTGATAACGCATGTTATATTCGTTAACCTGGTTTAAAATCCAAGGTCAAATGAAAGTGAGGCAATAATCTTTTGCTTCACATTTTTGGCAGGAAAATTGTTTGAAGACATCTCATTGACCTTCAAAATTTTCTTGGATCATAGTTCTGCAGACTCAGTCATATATATCTGCATTCTTAGAAAGTCTCCCAAAAATGTAGACTTTTGTTGTTGTTTGTTTATTTTTAAATTCTTACTTTATGTTTAGGAGTGCTTTCTTGCATGTATATATATGCACCACATGTGTGTATGGTGCCCACAGAGGATAAGAGTGTCTCAGCTCTCCTGAATTAGAGTTACAGTTCTGAGCTGCCATATTGGTGCTAGAAACCAAGCCCAGGTCTCTGCAAGAGCAACAAGTGCTAATAATCACTGAGTCATCTCTACAAGCCCTGGAATGCAGTTTTTAAATAAAGTTGTCCTGTTTGATGTCACTGTTGGGTAGACTCGTCATTAGATGAATAAGCATTGCTGATTCATGGCTTGTATCAAGATGGAAAGGACGAGAATGCCTCCAACTATGGTGTGCCCTTGTCTGGCTTTACTAACAAACTAGTGTAAAATACAAGTGTCCTTGCCACATGTACAAGTAAAAATAAAAAAGAACAAGTCAATATGATGAATGACAGAATCAATGTATGTCAATAATTTCTATGATAAATAGTGGAACTTCCATGTAAGGCCATTTCCATCATTGACATCATTCCATCACATACCAAGTTATGTTGACAGGTGTCAAGAAAGCACCGACTCTATGATAAAATGTCATTTATTTAAAAGAAATCTCCAAATATCTGAAAGTTAATTTACATAATACATCAATAGAATGTTAATAGAAAAAAGGACAAAACTAAGGTCATTTTAGAAGATATAGAAATAATATTTGATAAAATCAAGCATGTCTTCTTCTCGCTAAAAATACTCAGTAACCTAGGAATGGGAGCGAGCTTAGCCAACGTGGCAAAGGCCATTTCTGTAAACCTGTAGGCACAATTATACCTAATAACGAACGACTGGGTGTTCACCCTGAAATCATGAGCAAGGCACCTTTCACTACTTCTGTTCAGCATTGCAGCAGAGGTTTTAACCACACCAATAAGGACGTGAAGTTAAATTCCTCTGAAAAGAAACAAAGAATTAAAATACCTATTACAAATGATGGTTTTAAATATAAGAAATCCTAGAAGATCCTCTAAAAATATATTAGAATGAATAAATGGGTTCAATAAGGTGAGTACATAAGATAATATATATATTATAACATGCATTTTGTTGTATATAGTATACTGTATATATAAAACCATATATATGTATATAATCAATGTATCTATCCATAGCAAGGATGGAAGTCCAAAACTGAAATTAAGAAAGCAATTTCACTTGCAATTGCATTGAGCAGAATAAACTACTTGGAATTAAATGCCATTAAATAAATGCAAAACATGTACTCTAAAAACCTAAAAGACATAGTTAGAAGAAATTAGAGAAGGCCTAAGTAAGTGGAAAGAATTCTAAGCTGCGAATTGAAAGGTTTGTATTGTTAAGATAGCAGTTCTCCATAAATCAATCCACCAATTCAATATAATCCCTAGGAAACTTCCAGCTGGCTTCTTGGAAGATGTCAACAAACTGGAAATGTAAGAGAGCCAAGATGGAGGAGACAGGATGAATAGAGAAAGCTATGGGAGGAGTCACAACCTCCTACTTTCACCTCAGTCTTCTAGACCACAGTTTACTGTCATTATTTCTTCTTTCCTAAACCTAATTTCTTCAATAAAATGACTGAAAATTGCTCATTTTTCAAAGATGATGTGAGTTATATCTCAATAAAGATATTTTAATGTTCAATTCTTGAAAAAAATTTTCAAATATACAACTATCTTACTTTTGATTTATAATGCCATACTCCTGCCTACTTTTCAGCTCCAACACTATAAATAATCAATAGAAGTAAGCAGGCAGCATTTCTCTAATTTTTAGAATGCCATTTCTCATATCTTTAGAAATGTTTCCTTCCTGTCTCATTAATCTGATGAATGAATGCAAACTTATGTAAAGTAAATGTAAAGTTACCAAGAAAACATCCATTTTGTTAATTTATTGTACAACCCAGAAGAGTTTGAATATGCTGATTTAGATGGTGCCAAATTAAAATAGGCAGGATTTTTAAAAAACTATAGTTAAAACCCCAGATTTCTCTATAACATGACACTATCACATCTTTATAAGGATCAAAAGGGTTTTATGTCAATATATTTGACCTAAACAATTTTTCTCAAACATCGCCTACAGAGACTTGCAGAGTTTCAGAGCCACAGTGATGTTAGCTTCCCAAGATTAAAGAGAAAACAAACCTGCAACTCCTTTCAAGATATTGAATTTTTCATTTAAAGGAATTTATTTCACATACTTACCCAGCACAGTTGAAATCTCATCAATAATTCTTGGAATGTTACCATCTTGATTCATTCTTCTCCAAGTAGCATTCTCATTTCAAAAAATACTTTCCTAGCAAAGTTTACAAGCAGAGTTATGCGCCCATGTCGGCATCGTTCCTGTTAAGGGCTACAGATGTCTGCTCACTGTCAAGTGGGTGCTGGACACCCTCAGCGTGGACCTCATCTTGTACAATAAGTGTTCTGCCCATGGCCACAGCTCCCCAGCCTTATCTCACTCATTCTTACTGTTTGTAACATGTTTTCTTCACCAGGAGCCTCTAAGTTCCCTTAGCTAAGTCATCAGATTTTGGAGAACATATTTCTAATAAAATATTAGTTCAATATTTATCTTTTGATTATTTAATTCTGTATTAGTTTTCCATTATTCTCACAGATCTGAATTACCCCCGTTTATTACACATACAGACACTGAAAAGCACCTCCAAACTTTGTGACACCCTCCCTTCTGGATGTCAATATGCAATAGTGTGTTGTAAATTCTTATATTCTGAAATAGGAGAGTGTACCCTCATGAAAGAATTACAACATAGTCATTCGAAATCATTTGACAACTAAGACTCAGACTATTAAAATACAGTAACAACTAAGATCCAATATGATTTTCCCAAAGGGCAGAGAGTTTTTCAAGAATTCACTACACATCTACCCTGAGTCCTGGTTTGCCCATCTGTCCCCAGAACTAAAAGTCTTAGATGTTAGATGATAGGTGCATCACTTATCAGTGGTTTTTAAGATGGCCTACATCATTTCCCTTGAACCAATGAACTTATGATACTTGTAAAATAACCTTAATGTTTTTCCTTTGTTGTTACAATGAATTTTCCAGGTAGTACAGAAGTATTTCAACATTTGAACAAGAAATATGGCCATGAACTATTGACCGTAAGTCTGCATGAGTCTCTTCTTCCAGAGGATAAGAGCCTTATTATTAATAAAATACTATTGTGCTATGGTATGAAGTTGCACACACAACTAACAAGAAATGGGGAATATTTAAATAAAGATGATGGCTCTTTCTTGGTATTTTTGTTAAAAAGCTTTCATCAAGATAAAGCTAGCAGCCCACTGGCTTTCTCTATAGATTAAGCCAGGTAGACTCACTGGTGGTAAGAAAAATAGATCTATGGAAGTGCACTAGCAGTGAAGGTTCATCCTTTCTATCTACTTGTGTGTGAGAAAAACATACATGCATGAATTCCTTGATAGTTTGTTCCAAGGAGCAAAAAATATATATCTCAGAGTCGGCAAAAAGTCTCCTTCCTTCACTATTATGTGTCGATCCCAGTAGTTTTATAAAAGAAAATAAAACAAAGTGACGAAAGAATTGTTAGATGAATTATGACCCACACATAATGTAGAGACAAAACAGCCGAAAAGAAAAAGAAAAACATCTCCCAATCTCTAACAGCCTGACTGCTTGAAGACTGACCCAGGGACTTGCGATGACTTATACAAATATCTAGAACCTAACTCCTAATGGCATCCCAAACAGCCAGTCCCTAGGGACAATGGCTGGGTATAAATGTTACTGCTTAACAAATTAGCAAGCAGTCAGTCTGGCTGGCCTGTGGCTGAAGATGTAGAGTCCACACGTACGGCATATGAGAACAAACCAAATAACACTCTCTCGACTATGGAGAAGACTCACCCCCTCCTCTTGCTGCACACCTGCTGGGGCTGCACCCAAGTGATGCTGACCAACTTTCTACTTCTCTCTTTTTCTGCTGATGCTGCACTAGGCCTGTCACCATTGTCTATGCCTGGCACACAAGAGGCAGTACCATGTGGCCCTCTGAACAAGGTAGCCATTCAGTAATAGGAGCACAAGCGCATGATTTCTTCATTTGTCTCACTGAAATGCTGCCAATGCAAAAGAATGAGAAAATCTTATTGTGAAGATAATTCCATAGAAAACTAATCCAATAAATTTTTCTATCCAAAACTAAAACTGAAGTTTACTTTTTACAAAATATAATAATCTTTTCAACAAATAAAGAGAGAATGCAAGAAATAAATGAGACAATATTCTTAAGTAATTGCTCAGTAATATTCTAGCAAAAGTAAGTTGTAATTATGGGAAGTATACTCAACTGCTTGGAAAAATAACTGAAGACCAGGACTAATACTGGGGAGGTCACCCTGTGACCTCAGTGACTAAGAGTTGGGAGAGGAGATACCTTGGGACCTCAGTGGCTAACAACAGGAAGAGGACACACCCTGGTACCTCAGTTTGCTTCTTACACATGATCAGTGTTGGAACAATCAGAATGTGAGTAAGCTTATTTTTTTCAACGCTGGCCTGAAATTCCACATGCAATGAGTTGAATAATACCCCATCATTTTAAATCTGTGTCCCCTGATACCTTAGAGTATAATCCATTTTTTTTTAAAAAAATGTTTTTGCAAATAAAATTAAAGGTTATTCTACATTTAGAACAGACTCTAATCCAATGACTGATATCTGAAAGAAGACATGACAATAGAGAGACACAAAGAAGAGCAAGAGGAAGGAGGCGGCGCTGGCGAGATTCAGCTGTAAAAAATGACAAGGATGGATGGAAGCTGCCAGAGACCAGGAAAAGGCAATCAAGCAAATCTTTCCCTGGAGCCAGGATCATGTCACTACTGTGGTTTCAGACTCCTCACCTCCAGAACTGCCAGAGAATACATTTCTATTGCCTTAAGGCGCTAGGTTTTTTGGTGAATTTTTTTAATGGAAGCCCAAGGAAACCCAAACAAGACATTAAGAAGAAAGCTGAGGTGAGATAAGGAAGGGGGAAGGGAGAGAATCAAGCAGATGTTTCCTAAGACACCAGTACTCTGCTGGCTGCCATGATGAGGTTTGAAGGGAGACTGAACTCGGAGCTCACCTGAATCAGATCCTCACTACACTGAGGGATGGAAAGAGTAAGGTCTAGGGTGAGATCACACTCAAGCAAAGGGTCTACCCGCTGGCTTTGAACTTTCAGGTATATATTCCAAATGACTTCCCTGTTCTCATTTCCCACTCCTCTCATACTTTTCATGAACCAAATTCAGGATGGCAGAGAATTTACTAGTGTGCAGGATGAATACTAATTAAAGGATACTATATATAGTCCAAAAATTTATATGTGACAATACATAGAAGGGATGGAAAAAGGAAAGCCCAAAGCAAAAAGGGATAAACAATATGTAAAAAATAAATTATAAAATCCAAAAGCCAGAAGGCCAGTGAGATGGCTTAGCTGATAAAGGCACCTGTCGCCAAGCTTGATGACCAAGTTTGATCCCCAAGACATAAACATAAGAAAAGGAAGAGAGAACCAACTAACTGGAGATGTTCTCTGACCTCCTCACATGTACCTTGGCATGATATGCACACACACATACACATATGCACACACACACACTACGTAAATAAAATACAAAGAAAAAGAGGAAGAAGATATCAGGGATCTATTTACCTCAAGGAAAGAAACACTATGGTGTCCTTGTCTAAGTGTAAGAAGCTGAAAGTACAGATAAATGAAAATGAATGGAGAAATAATAACAAGATATAGACACAAGAGACAGAAGAGCTGAGAAAGGAATCAACTACGATAAAAACCCATGGAGATAAAATCCATATTGAAAATAGAAAGATGATAAAAGCCAACCAAAAAGTTTTAAAAGACAAAGGGGTACAGTACACAGCCCTAGTCTATTTTCTATCGCTAATTACACAGTAGCACAGAAGAGATCCATCACACAAAGCAGGCTCTCTTGGGCTTACTATTCCGGCTCAAGGTTGAGATGCTGGATCTGACAATAGCTTTCTTGTTGTCCGAGTCCGCAGATGGTCATACAAGACATCACATGAAGACACAAGGACTGCAAGGGAGACCTGGTCCAAGAGGTTTTCATAGCACACTCATTTTTATATAACCCATTAGCCCATCTGTCCATCAATCCACTCACGAGAGCAGAACTTTGAAAGGTCCCATCTGGTCTCAGCTTTCCATGTGTCATTAAAGGGATTAAGTTTCAACATGAGTTTTAGAAAGGATAGATTATATTCAGACAAACACAGATTTCCTCGAAAAGTCCCATGAGAAAATGAAATAATGGAATTTAAGAAGAGGCCCACGGAGGAGGGAA
Organism: Ondatra zibethicus; assembly: GCA_004026605.1. NCBI lineage: Eukaryota > Metazoa > Chordata > Mammalia > Rodentia > Cricetidae > Ondatra > Ondatra zibethicus. The sequence continues at coordinate 338,304 of PVIU01000099.1, read as the reverse complement.
CGATAGCACAGCAGATGGCACACTGACAACGTATATATGATGGTGACTGTTCCTGAAGGTGACAAAAAGCAAAAGCAGGGGAAAATGTGTTTTTAGACAGAAGTGAAGATCAGCAAATTGTTCAGGGTAGGGGGTAGATGGGGGCATGGGTATTAGTTGTAGATATTCAATGAGACTTCTCATGTGAAAAAAAAAAAGATGCATGTGTTTCTCTACACCAGCAACACTAGCTGACAGAAAGATTGCAAGACAGTATACACAGTTAGCTGTGGTGGGCATGCTATAAGTGATCTCATAAACTTATTGTTACTTATAATGGAAGCAAAAAGGCTTATCAAGATGAAAGTTTTCAGCTGGGCATGGCAGTACATGCCTGTAATCCTAGCACTTGAGAGGCTGAGGCAGGAAGATTGGAAGTTCAAGGCCAGCCTGGCCTACACAGTGAAATCCTGCCTCAAAAAGGAAAATAAATTAAAACAAAATATATAAGAAAAATATTTTTAGCCACAGACTCTCCTTGCCAATGAAATTTAGATAATTAAATTTTTAAAAAGTAGGAATGGATAAGTCATGTTTCAAAGAGATTAAAGGGGGCATGCAACTTAGCATAGCGCTAGGCCTACAAATGCCTTATAGGATTCCTTTGATCTTTGCTGTGCAGAAAGTATGTGTGAGCTTACATTTGTGGCTGTATCTGCGTTTCCAGCAATCAGTCAACACTTTTGTCTGGAGTTGACAAATCTACAAATACAAATGTGATCACATTATGTAAATGACACAAGAAAGAACATGAGGAAACATTAAAAACAGATAAACAATTTCAAATGAGAAGGCAGACTTAAAACATTTCAAACAAATATAAATGAGGTACGTAGGAAATTTTAATTTCAGATAGGATTAAGAAAAATAAGATTAAAAAAATAAGAGGCCGTCTCGGTGGTTGAGAGGTTGAGAGCACTTGAGTGCTCTTCCAGAGGTCCTAAGTACAATTCCTCGCAACTACATGGGGGCTCACAACCATCCGTAATGGGTTCTGATTCCTTCTTTCATTGTACCTAATATTGAAACAGAGCTCTCATATTCATAAAAAAAATATGAAGAAATAAACCCTAAAAAAAGAGAGAGCCTTGCTAGAAGAGCAGCTGCCTGGTACAATGCTTGCTTAGTACACGGGAGGCCCTGGGTTCAGTGCCCAGCACTGAAAAAATAAATAAGTGAAGAAAGTAATATAAGCTCAGTAGCCAACTACATTGGCAAGATGGTCCCTCAAGGAGAGAAGCAGCTCATGTCTGGCATTCTGACTGCAATTCTGTTAACAAATTTATGTTGCTACAAGACACAAGCTTTGTAGCATCTATTATAGTTACAACAGAAAGCTAATAGTCTCAGGATGGAGCTAAGAATTTGATTTGGTGGTGTCAAATGAGTGATCATGTCTTTGAATTCCTTACATCAAGAAATGCAATATAGCTGAGGCACAAGACAACAACTTCAAAACAACTATTTTGAATATGATCAAAGACCTTAAAGAGTTCATTGTGAAATTTATGAAAACACACACAGTGAAATATAATGAAGTGGAGATTAAATCAACAACAACAACAAAAAACCAAAGGAACCTGAATAGGAACTTCAAAGGCAAGCCTCACCAACAGAATAAAGAGATGGAAGACAGAATCTCAAGCACTGAAGACAAGATTGAAGAAATAAATACCTTGGTCAAAGAAAATGTTAAATCTCAAAAAAATTAAAATCCTATTACTAAACACCAAGGAAATCTGAGACACTATAAGAAGACTAAACCTAAGAATAATAATAGAGAAAGAAGAAACAACCCAGGTCAAAGACACAAAAAGTTTTTCAACAAAATTATAGAAGAAAATTTCCCTAACTTAAAGAAGGGGATGCTGATCAAGGTACAAAAATAATATAGAACACCAAGTAGAATGGACCAGAAAAGAAATTCCCCAATGATGCATAATAAACAAAACACTAAATATACAGAACAAAGAAGGAATCCTAAAAACTGCAAGGGAAAGGAACCAAGTAACATATAAAGTGAGGCCTATCAGAATAAAACCTGAGTTTTCAGTGGAACTTCTAAAAGCAAGAAGGGCCTAGACAGATGTTATATAAACTCTAAAAGATCATAGATGCCAGTGCAGACTGCTATACCCACAATAGAAGGAAAAAGAAAGACATTCTATGATTAAACTAAATTTAAGCAATATCTGCCTACAAATCCAGCCCTACAGAGGTATTAGAAGGAAAACCCCAACCAAATTAATACACAAAAGCCAGTAGCCTTCCCATGTACAAAGGAAAGAATGAGAAAGAATTCAGGGAAACAATACCTTTCAAACTAGCCTCAAAAAAAAAAAAACCCACAAAATATCTTGGGGTAGCTTTAACTAAGTAAGTGAAAGTTTGTATTCCACCAAATTGGAAAATCTAACAGAAATGGGTAATTTTTTATTTATATCACCTACTAGAGTTAAATCAAGATTAGATAAATAATTTAAATAAGCCTGTAATTCTTGGTGAGATAGAGGCAGTAAATAAATCTCCCCAACCTCAAAAAAAGACCCAGGGCCAGATGGTTTTAGCACAAAATCCTAAATCCTAGCAGACTGTCAAAGAATTAGTCCCAATACTCCTCAAATTATTCCACAAAATAGAAACAGAAGGAATGTTGCCCAATTTGCATTTAGGAGGCCAGAGTTACCCAGATACCCAACAAAGAAAGATAATTATAGACCAATTTCCCGTATGAACACAAATGCAAAAATTCTCAATAAAATACTTGCAAAGCAAATCCAAGAACACATCAAAAAGATCATCCATCACAATTAAGTAGGTGTCATCTCAGAGATACAGGGATTGTTCAACATATGTAAAATGATAAATGCAACCTACCATATAAGCAGACTAAAAGACAAAAAGCCATGGTCATCTCATTGGATGCAGAAAGGCCTTTGACAAAATCCAACATGTCTTCATGATAAAGTCCCAGAGGGACCAGGGAAGCAAAGTTCACACCTAAACATAATAAAGGAGATTTACAGCAGGCCCGTACCCGACATAAGCCTAAATGCGGAGAAACTCAAAGCATTCCACTAAAATCAGGAACAAGACAAGTTTGTCCACTCTCTCCATATCTATGCAATTTAGTACTTGAAGTCTTAGCTGGGAGCAATAAGACAACTGAAGGAGATGAAAAGAACACAAATAAGAAAGAAAGACATCAAAGTATCCTTATTTACAGATGATATGATAGCATTCATAAGTGACCCTAAAATTACATAAAGAAACTCCTAGATTTGATTAAAAAACTTTCAGCAAAATAGCAAGATATAAAATTAATACACGAAAACCTGTAGCCTCTCTATGTATAAAAGACAGACTGAGAAAGAAGTCAGAGAAACAAGTCCTTTTACAATATCAAAAAACATAAAATGTCTTGGGGTAACTTTAACCAAGCAAGCAAAAGACTTGCATTAAAAAAAAAACCTTTAAGACACTGAAGAAATTGAAGAAGATATCAGAAGATGGAAATATCATGGATCAGTAGGATTAATATAGTAAAAGTGGCCATCTTACCAAAAACGTTCTACCAATTCAGTGCAATCCCCATCAAATTCCAACACAATTCTTCAGAAATTTGAAGGGACAATTTTAGCTGTATATGGAAACAAAAAAAAAACAGAAAAGCTAAAGAAAATATCCTAAATAATATTTTTTTAAAAAAGAACATCATCCCCAACTTCACATTGTACTACAAAGTTGTAGGAATAAAAATTGAATGTTATTTGCATAAAAACAGACAAGTTGACAATGGAATTTAATTGAAGATTCAGATATAAATCCACACCTCTGGACACCTGATTTTTTATAAAGAAGCCAGAAATTCATACTGGAAAGAAGACAGCATCTTCAACAAAAACTGGATTGCTAGGTATAGAAGAATGCAAATAGATCCATACTTACCACCCTGCACAAAAATCATCTGTGAATAATGATACTTTGTTTGAAGGAAAATGAGATTAGAAAAATTAGACTAGAAAAAAAATCATCTTGAGTGAAGTAACCAAGATGGAGAAAGACAAAAAAGTATGTACTCACTCATAAGTGGACATTAGCTGTAAAATAGACGATAACTATGTTGCAGTCCACAGACCCAAAGAAAGTAGGTAACAAGAAGGAGTCAAGTGGGGACGACAGATTCTCCCTGGGAAGGAAAAGAGAAGAGATTTTGTGAGTGGACTACGCTCGGGTGGGGATGGGAACATGAACTATCAGCTTGAGGAGCACAGAGTGGAAGAGTGCTGAAAGAAACTACTGGAAAGGGAGGGCATTTGGGGATCAGGGTAGAAACCTGGCACAAGGAAATCTCCGAGGAATCTGCAAGGATGACACTCCCGCCACTAAGACTCCTAGTAATAATTGATAAGTAGCCAGAGCTGGCCCTCTCCTGTGACCAGGTAAGACTTCAAGTGGAGGAAGTTGGAAACAACACAACCACTTAACTTTCACCCTTGAGTCTGTCCTGCCTATGGGATGTGCTGGGATAAAGGTGACTTAGAGATTGAGGAAATGACCAACCAACGATAGGTCTACCTACGGCATAGGTCTGGAAGAGTAAGCCCACCCCTGACATTGCCTGGAGCATCTCAATCTACAAGCTAGATGACCCAGAGACCTAGGAGAGAATCAAACATGACTGGAAGAAAAAAATGGTAATATAATGATATCTAATGATATTCTGCTATACCCATAGGTTGGTGCCTACTCCAGTTACCATTAGAGAGGCTTCATCCAGCAACTGATGAAAACAAATGGTACCCACAGTCAAACATCAGGTGGAGCTAGGAGAATCCTGAAGAAAAGAGGGAGAAAGGACTCCACAAGAGAACCCACAGAACCAACTAACCTGGGCTCATAGGGACTCACAGAGACTGAATCAACAACCAGGGAGTCTGTATGGAACCGACCTATGCACTCTGCTTATTTGTTAGAGGTATGTAGCTTGGTTTCCTTATGGGACTCCTAACAGTGGGAACAGGGGCTGTCTCTGACTCTTACTGACTTTTGGAACCCTATTCCTCATACTGGGTTGTCTTGCCCAGTCTTAATACATGGGGAAGTACCTAATCTTACTGCAACTTGATATGTTATATTTTGCTGATATCCTTGGGAGACCTGCCCTTTCCTGAACAGAAATAGCAGAGGAGTGGACTGGGGATTGGTAACAGAGGGAGATGAGGGAGGAACTGGGAGGAGGGGAGGGTGGGAATGTAAAATAAATAAACAAACAAGTAATAAATAAATAAGAAATATTTAACATCCTTTAGTCATCAGGAAAATGCAAATCAATACTACTTTGAGATTTTTGTCTTATAGCAGCCAGAATGGCCAAGATCAATAAAATGAATGACATGACAGTTCTTGCTGGCAAGGAGATGAAATAAAGTGGTGCGGGACAATTGTCTATATTCTGTCAATTATGTTTTAAATAAATGCTGATTAGCCAGTAGCCAGGCAGGAAGTATAGGCAGGACAACCAGACAGGAAGCAGAGGTGGGGCAATGAGAACAGGAGAATTCTGGGAAGGAGGAAGCACATTCCTCCCCAGTCCTGCCCAGACACAAAAAAAGGAAGATGTGACCTGCCCTGCCAAAAAAGGTACCGAGCCAAGTGGCTGACATAGATAAGAATAATGAGTTAACATAAGTTATAAGAGTTAATAAGAATCCTGAGCTAATGAGCCAATCTGTTTACAACTGATGTAGACCTCTGTGTAATTTCTTTGGGACTTACCGGCTGTGGGAACTGGGCAGGACAGAAACCCCAATAAGCAGGTCCTCATATTACAATAAAGGGAATATTCAACCATTGCTCGTGGGACTGCAAACTTGTACAGCCACTATGGAAATCAGTGTGATGGTTTTTACAGAAGCTGGGAATATATCTATCTCAAGATCCAACCACTCTAGATTTGGGGTATATACCCAAAGGCTTTACATTCTACTACAGAAACACTTACTCAATCATGGTCCTTGCTGCTCTATTCATATGTTCCAGAAATTGGATCTCTGTCAACAATTGAATGAATAAGGAAAATGTGGTACGTTTACACACTGGACTCAGCTGCTAAAAAAAAAAAAAGAAACCAAGAATTCATTCACAGGTAAATGAATGAAGCTAGAAAAAAATTATCCTGAGTGAGGCAACCCAGACCCATAAAGATAAATATGGTATGTATTTATTTATATGTGGCTGTTAGCTATTAAATCATTGATAAGCAGACTACAATTCATATAACTACAGGTTGGATATAAAGTAAGGGACTGGGGAAAAGGGTGGATCTCCCTAGGAAGGAAAAATAGAATAGACAGTTGTGGATGGATGGGGGCAATGGGAGAACCAAACAGGGTGGGAGAGGGAAGAGGAAGGTGAGGGAGGGAATTCAGGGAGGGATAGATAAAACTAAGGGCCATTTGAGGGATCATATAGAAACCTAGTACAGTAGAAGAATTTTTAAGTATATGCTTATATAAAAGTGATTTAAGTGGAATCACAAAATAATGAGGTAGATTGACCCTGAGTTGGGAATCTCTTTTCACCAAACGAAGCTTCCAGTTGTAGGAATGGGTTACATCTAATTGAGTTGTTGGCCAAATGGGTCCCAAGGAAGCCTTTAAACCCAGGCTATTGCCAAGGTGATTGGTTGCTTTTTATAAGCTGACAGTAAGGCCCTATTGATAAAGACAACACCTACACAGCTCATTGAGCATGGAGAAGTTTAGCTGGTGCCTACCTAGAGCCTTCCTCCCTGCTGGCTAGTGTTTTGGGTACCGGAAGGTACACTGCCTACTACCAAAGGAGAAAGGTAAACACCAACCCAGCTACAAACCCTTCTATCTACTACAGTGACCTGCCTGCATGATGTGCTAGAGAAACAGTGACACAAAGTTTGTGGAACTAACCAACCAACATCTGATTGGACTTAGGGCCCACTCCATAGGCAAAACCCATGCCCAAGACACTAGGCCGGGAACCTGGGAGAAAAGCAAATGCTGCTGTTCTGCTAAAGGACTGTAGCAACAAAAATGACTCCTAATGACATTCTGCTACACTCATAGATCAGTGTCTTGTTCAGCCATCATCAGAGAAGCTTCCTCCTGCAGTAAAAGGGAATAAGTACAGAGACACAAAGTGCAGGGAGTGAGAGATCTTGAAACACTTGGTCCTAAAAGGGTGTCTCCATCAAACCTTTCCGCTTAGGGCTCAGGGGAGCCTGAAAATGAGAAGTCAGAAAGATTCTAAGAGTCAGAGAAGAGGGAGGACACCAAGAAAGCAAGGTCTTCTAAACACAGCAGGACTGACACACACATATGAACTCACAGAAACTGTGGCAGCATGCACAGGGCCTGCACAGGTCTGCTTGGATGTGGTCCCAGTGCTGAGAGTGAAAATGGACCCAAGCCCCCATCCTAACTCAGAAGCTATCTCCAATTGATAACCACTTGCAAATGTAACATCAGTTTTCTCTGATGGATTCTGACTGGGGATACAAACTACTCTTTTTTTTTTTTTTTTTTTTTTTTAACTAGCTAGACCAGGCTGACTTCAAACTCTCAGGGATCTGCCTGCCTCTGCCTCCCAAGGCTGGGATTAAAGGTGTGCACCACCACTGCCCGGCTACTGACCACTCAGCCAGGCCCCATGCCCAGCAATGGTTATGACGTTTTGTGGGTTTGTTTTAATTCTTTTGTTTGTTTCATAACGCCTTTTCTGTGTATCTTTTAAATGCTTTTTATTCTAGCTCTACAAGTCTTTTGCTTTTATATTCTGTTTTCTGATGTGTTTTTAGGGGATTTCTGTGTACCAATGTGTATGTCTCTGTGTCTATAGGAGGTTTTTGTGCTCTTTTTGGCTCTTGTTTTCTGTTAACTTTTTTGTTTGGTCCTATTCAGGTTTGCTTGTTTTTTATCTTATTTTATTATTGTTTTCTTTAAATGTCTATTATTTTCTAATGAGAGCAATGAAAGATGTGAATTTAGGTGGGTGGAGCAGAAGGGAGGCTTTGGAAAGAGTTGGGGGAGGAGCATCATCATCAGAATATATTGCGTGAAAAATATAGTTTCAATAAGAAATAAATTAAATAATTGTAAAATAAACCTACCTGACTCACTCCAAGACATAGTATCAGAAATTTTAGAGTACCATGAATTCAAAAATTTAAAAATCATACCAAAGATAAAAAACAGATCCCATCAAAATCCCCAGGAATCCAAATAGCACCAATTTTCTCTACAGCAACAATAACACATCCAACAGCAGAAAAAAAAAACCTTAAAAATCTTTCCAGCAGTACATGTACAACCATCCCAACATACAGGATGCTCTGACGGGTAGACACAAGTTCAAAGTCAGCCTGGGCTGTGTAGCAAGACCCTGTTTCTAAAAGGAAGAACTTAACATTTCCAAGACAGGACCATTCTGAGCTAGAAATTTATAGTTAGACATGCTAGGCTTGTGGAGACAACATTTTTCTTCCTATCCCCCTTAGAAGACACACTGAGCTGCATTCCAATAAACAAAGGAATATAGTACATACGACAGTGAGTCCGGGAAGCAGGAGTCATGGGGAAAGAGCAGCAATTTCTCCGTGAAGTCCTTGCATTCAAATCTGGAGTGCTCACGGGATTCCTGAATGTTGCCTGCCTTCTCACCTTGGTTCCCAGTCAACAAAGGAGCAGCAGGTGGAAGAGGAGCTGTCAGTTATTGCCAAGAAAGTGACTGAGGAGAAGGTGAGCAAACTCAGCCAAACCTCTTTAACTGACCCCCAGAGCTGGGGCAGAGGCCTGGGAACAGGACTGCTGTGGAAAGGCTCACAAGCTCCACCATACATGCACAAGTATTTACTCCAATGATAGAGCCTGACACCCAACCTGGGAAAATGATTAAAGTTATTCATGCCAATGCTACGACTGGAACAGCACAAATATTTTAGTTCAGCAATCAAGAGTCAAAGGCAGTGGCGCACTCTCGATGGCTTGTCTTGTTTGAGACTAGAGCATGTGACTCCCTTTTAGTACTGTGACTTTGACTTTATGTTCAAATTCTGAACCACAGATGTCACATAGGGATGAAGGCAGCAGAGGCACCTTCTTTTAGCGGGCTGTTCTGACTCCAGGCATCCTCCTGCAGTCTCCTCAGAGAAGTACATACAGTGTTTACTGTAGTTCCCTGCCAATGTGGCTCTGAGAGACAAGGAGACCTAGAGGTCACTCAAGAAGTCCCTACTGGAGCCAGGAAGACAGCCAAGACTTTAGACTCCAAGTTACTGCTGAAATCAATAGACCTGACTGCCCTCCTCTGGGCCTGCCTCAGCACTGTGCCCAGGGCTGGTGTTCACAAGCCAGGAGGCCAAGCTGGGCTTGCAAAGAGAAGCTGACTTTTAACCTCCTGAGCATTTCAAAACCAGAAAAATCTTGTTCCTCTTGTAATGGTACCAGCCATCCATCATTTTGCCTCACTCAATAGCTAAGCAGAGGGAGAAAGCCGTTGTTGGGATGTGGGGTGTAGGTGCTGCTGAGAATTCCCTCTGTGAAAGGGAGAGAATCCTCAACTTGCCCCTCAGCCCCACAGACACTTTTGCTGTTGGGACTTTTATTGAACTGGAAGTGAAAGGCCACAGATGAACAAAACAAACAAAAACCCACCGCCAAAAGCAAAGAAAAGCAGAGTCAGCCAGGTTAGGTACCTAAGAACGTCTTTACAGAGTGCCAGGATTCCGCTTTAATGTTTACACTATGGTTTTTAAATAAGCAAAAGATGTTCTGTTACAAAGCAGACTGCTATTGACTATGGACCAACTAGTGGTAGCAGAAATGCATCAGACCGACCTAAGCCTGTTATCTCAATAGCAAAATGCACTAACCCTGTCATGTTGTAGGAAAGACGCTTGGCTGATCCAGCCACTGGGCAGCTCAGACCCAAAATAACCACACAGAAACTGTATTAATTAAATCACTGCTTGGCCAATTACTTAAGCATATTGCTAGCTAGCTCTTATATCTATAATTAACCCATCTCTAACATTTTATATTTTACCATGAGGTTTATGGCCTACAGACCAGGTTTTAGTATTTCTATCTCTGGGGCAGCTCCAAGGCTTCTCCCTGACTCCGCCCTTCTTTCTCCCAGCATTCAGTTTAGCTTTCCCCTCCTAGCTCTGTTCTACCCTATCAGGCCAAGCCAGTTTCTTTATTAACCAATGGTATTCACAGCATACAGAGGGGAATCCCACATCTCTGTCATATTCCATGAGCAATACTGCTAAGAACTCAGACTTGGGAGACATTGCTGGATTCAAGTGTGATCTGTTTGATGTTGAGCAAGCTACTTTAACCTATAGGATATTAGTTTCTTCATCTGTAAAATGAGAATCGTAATAACTGATTTTAAAAAATCCAGCAAAATGGAAAGATAAATAAAAGCTATTTTCCAGTGAAAAATCCAGTCAGTGCTTAAGATATTATTCTTTTGCTTTCACATCTGTTACCCAACATGGCAGTCACAAGTGCTGGGGACACAGAATAATTGTTCCTTTGTACTCTTGAACATAGATTGACCATGTGCCAATGGGTGGTGAGCAGCCATGATGTGGGGCTTCCAAGCTGAAGTCTTGAAAGCCAGTCCATATTTTCCATGATCATAAGCAGCAGTGTGCTCACTTAGGAACAAACTTGCAACCCAGAACAAGGGTATCGCAGCAAAATTAACCAGGGTCAAGTTGTTTTAGGCCACTGTGATCTCTGAGTCTCCTGTTAGCACAGCACAAGTGACTCCTCCCTGATCAGCTTTAAGTAACGCTTGGCGCTTCTGATTCTTCATCTCACAGACACTCCTCGTGCTGTACAGGCTGAAATGTACAACCTGATTCTTGACATCACAGGCTCCTAAAGGGGGGGATGTCAGGGCTGTGGTCTGGATTCTATAAGCTCTCAGCAAGAGATTGTCATATTCAGCCTGAGGGAAGCCTAGGAACCTGCTAATGCTATAAACACTGCATCCTTCACAGCTATTGAGAGCGTGGAAGCTAAACACTGTAATAAAAGGGGGACCGAAGGGAGGGGCATGTGGGGAGAATGAGGAAAAAGGCAGTTACACTGACTCTGTGCTGTTCACCTTCACTTTATAATAATTTCCTGCAGTTTTTTAATCTTTGTTTTCCCGATTTGCTTTGTCTTTAAGTTATTAAAGTAGTTTTAAAGGTTGCTAATAACTTCTATAACACTAGAGGTAGTTACGTTTAAAACAATTCCTGCCAAAGAAAAAGTACAGTGCCAGTTGTTCAATATCTCCCCTTCAGTTATGTGTCGGAAGTGTTATGGTGACCATTAAGGCAATAAGGGCTATTGCCATTGCTCACTGGAATTTTATGATAAGATCCTATTGCTGAAGACACCATGTACTTTTGTCACAGAACTTGGTGAAATCAAATTGGTAGTGACCAGGAAGCACTGCTGGATAGCTCTCATAGTTCTGGAAGGTGCTATGCAAGCTGCCAGGGAGAAAACGTTTTCAACAGTCTTAGCCAGCTGTGAACACTTTGAACAACAATAATGATCTCTGTGACAAGATATGTCCATGTGGGCAATGGTGGCATGAATATTATGGAAGTAAGCAACTGTTTTATGACTAGATTTAAGGCCTCTACAGGAGGAAACACCTACCTGGTACTATAAATGTGGGCAAGAACCCATGGTTGGAGGGCTCATCGGCCCCAGGGGTAAACTCTACCACTAATATTCTGCTAAAATAAACACAGTATCAAACTGCCTTCTAAGTTTGCATGTCTTTATTCATAGATTAATGCAGCTCTAAGACCTCAACAGAGAACTTTCTTTGTGTTGTGTACTTGGCAGTAGTTAACAAAGACACTCACAACTGAGCAAAATACAGAGAATAAGTGTCAGTGCAGTGTTCCGCCACAAATAGAACATCTATATAACACCCTTCTCCATGCCTCAGAGGCCAGCAAAGAAGGTGAGGCAGAAAGAATCTAAGACCCAGAGCAAACAGTCTTTTTAGGACATGATGTAACCATTGAACTCATGAACGCACAGCATCTGTGGTTGCCTGAACAAGATCTATATAAGATTAAGCCACACCACATTCTAGCATGAAAGTAGGTGGGGCTTGTTAATCCTGTAATGGGAAGTTACTGATAATTGATGACTTCTGGGGAAAGAAGAGACAGTTTTCTCAAAGGGTGTGGCCTCTACTGTGCTGTCCATACTCCAGTGGGTGCCCCATAATCATGTGTACAAGACCAGCAAAAATTGGACCTGAAGGGACATGAAGTTGGGAAAGAATGGTGAGGTGGATCAGGGAGGACTCAAAGAGAGGTGTGGGGGACAAATATGTTCAAAATATATTGTACGAAGTTCTCAAAAAACTAAGAAAGATATTACACTAAAGAAAATAATACTGAAATTATGAAAATAAGTAGCCAAAGTAACAAATTTCTAGTGGTGGAATTAGAGTCAGAGTGACACCTAAGGATTCTGTTTTAGCTTTATTAATTCAAGTGTGGCCCATGATTTTTAAAACCTTTATATTTGTTTTTGAAAGGCTGCTATAGAATTATTAAGAGAGCCCACCATTCTCAACTGGTAATTACTAGCCACTTCCACTAACTCTATTTTCAAACAAAGTGCTAGTTAATAGAAGGGTGAGAATGGTGTCAAGCAATGTTTACATGTATGTAGTGTGTATTTATAATTGTTAAAGGTGACTTTTTAATGACTGTCTAGAGGTTCATTGTCGACTATTGACAAAAGAGTTGATCAAGCTTCTGTTTTGACAACTCAGGTTTTCTCAGGAATGTCCCTTTCTCAATGATCAAGCAACAAGTGGGTATATATAGCTGTCCTTGGTTCTGGCTTCAGGGAATGTGGCATAGACAAGCGAAGGCTCTCCATCACTACAGTAATGCACTTCCAGCCTTCTCAATTGTCACGGCAGCTCACTGTCAAGTTCTTGTGCAGCTGCCAAATTAAGATACTTTGAAGCTGTCAAATACTGTTAGCTGCTCATTCAACATCCATTTTTTCTTGTCTGTTTCAAACAAAGCCCCACTTCTTTAAAACTCGAGTATGAACCCAGTTAAGAAATATTTCATACTCCTTACAGCTAAGTGTAACCATGACCAAGTGGTGGCCATTCACATGGAGATGTGTTATGACAGCATCCTTCTATAAACCAAAAGGGAAAGTTCAACAAGGAAGTCTCATTTTCTTTTTTTTTTTTTTACCTTTCATTATTTCTTATTCTTGTCTGGAATTCAGACATGTTACCCCCTCCAAAAGACAACAACTCTGTAGCACTGAAGATAAAAGCTATACATTAAGATGAGGGAGCATAGACTTTTGAATTCTAAGGCTGGTATCATAGAGCTATCAGACAAATGCTAGACAGTATGTTTTCAGGTTTCTTTTTGTTAAAAATAAAGTCCTGTTTGGCTAAGCTATGGAAGCTAAGTTTCTGCCACGATCAGCCAAGTGTGAACCCAGACAGTACAGCCTGCAGACGCAGGTCTTCATCTGAGTCCCATTTCCCTTTCTGCCAAATGGAGAGTTGGTGACCCCTCCGGGCTAAAGGTGAAGGGAATTGAACAACACTGATAAAGGTCCCGGTAGGAAGCAATATGCCATAATTACATTTGTAAATTTTCTGGCTAGCTTCAAACACAGAGATCCTCTTGCTTCTGTCTCTTGAGGTTTAAGTGCTGTGTGACACTATTTCTGAGAAGACATGAACAAACAGCAATTTTATCCTAGATAGGAACCAATGGCAGACCAAAGACACCACTGTCTTAGAGTTTCTATTGCTGTAAAGCGACACTATGACCATGGCAGCTCTTATAACAAGAAAAACACTTAATTGATGCAGTGGCTTACAGTTTGAGAGGTTTAATCCATTATCAACATGGTGGAGAGCATGGCGGTGTGCAGGCAGATATGATGCTGGAAAAGGAGCTGTTATATGTTGATATGCAGGCAACAGGAAGTAGACTGAGCATCACATTCTGTGAAGCTTGAGCAAATGAAACCTCAAGCCCACCCCCACAGTGACACACTTTCTCCAACAAGGCCACACCTCCTAAAGGTGCCAATTCCTTTGGGAGCCATTTTCTTTCAAACCACCACAGCCACTAAAGTCCAAGTTGGTCAACCAATGAGGTTTATTTGTGACTCTTACAGAAATGTGGATGAGGGGTTAATTGTAGGACTGAAAATAACTCAGGCACAGCTACATCATCAAAATCCCACACCACCATGGGAGACAATTCACTAAAGCTAGATACTTGAACTGCACGTCACAGCCTTAGACAGATGAACAGTTTGGAGGATGTATGTCATTCATTTGGTCTGAGCTTCTTCTGAGAAACTTGGCTGGTCTTTGTTTCTTCAGGGCACTTCAGCAGATCTCTGCTTCTTCCAGGTTACTTGGCTAATATCTGCTTCTTCCTGGTTGTTGGTCTGGTCTAGGCCTCTTTCTAGACAGCTAAGCTTGGACCTTGTCTTATCTGTGAGTCTTCCCTTAGTTGTTCGGAGAGTGTCCCTCAGGAGTCTTTAACACTTAATACACTCTTTGGTGGAGAGTAGTAAATTTGATCTGTTTCAGGGACTTCCTGAAGCTATCTTAGGATGTTTATGTCTGGTCTTGAAACCTTTAGCTGCTACCCTGCAGGATGGAGTATTTCACTTCCCCTTAGAATAGCAGCTGGTTCACTTTCCTGTAAACTTCCTGTCTTAAACTATCCTGTTATTCAGCCTCCCTTTTCACATTCTGTTTTAAATTTCCAACAAAGACGAAAGGTTTGAATATCAGAGGAAACTACTGCACAGCTAACATCTTTATGCTTTTCTTGCTTTCCTCTTCTTGGTGTCTGCTGCCTGAGGAAGATCGGGATTGTTCAGTCAATAAAGTGAAAAACAAGGGAAGGGAAAGCTGAATGGGATATGCTCAGGTTTCATTTGTGTAAAACTTTGTAAAATAAATGCGCGGTTGTTTTCTTCTTTCTAAAGTATTTTTGCAATATGAAATTGTTCTCTCTGCCATCAGCAGTTACCAATCTGTTGGGTTGTTTTGGAAACATTATGAACTTCTGTAAAGGGGCCTGAAGCAATGGCAATAATCTGACGTTGAAGTTGACTCATCATGATCAATGTGAGCCTATCTGGGTCATTTCTGGAGTCTTCCTTGACACAGTCTTGTATTGGTTAACTGCTTCCTTCCTTCTCCTAAGGGTTTGTGAATAAAATGGAGTGTTGTTGTCTGAGATTTGCTTAATGGGGAGGACACTGGGAAAGGGTGCCAGCAGGTATAAAGCACAACTGGCCAGGTAGTCAATAATTTTGCAAGGCTTTGATGGCCCCATAAAGGCTTGCTGTATTCTTTTCTTATATCTGTGAATGTTTGAAATTACCCAGAACAAAAAGTAAAGCTTTTTTTTTCTCTCGTTAAGTTCAGCCCATGACTTTCAAAATAAAACCCAAGGTTTCCCTTTACTTGGCAAGACAACCCTGGAGGTCTGAGTGAACCTCTGCGGGCTGCCGAGACAGAAAGATGGCATGCAAAAAGGGTCCTCAATGCACAGAAAACTTCCAAGGTTTCCCAGGTTGGGTCCTTCTCATCCATCAGGTTAAAAAAATGTTTCCCTCAACAACTAGCTTGTTCTGCCTTCTATTAATTGGCCCAGACTCTTGACTTAATCACCTGAGAGCTGGATTCAATTTCCCCTGGTTAAAGGGTCTTTGCAAACAACGCAGGGGGAAGCACGGGTTTGGAAATCTGGAGGCAAAACATGAGTCTTGTCAGGGACACCAAAGTGACCCAGTGTCTTGGGTCATAAAGGTAACAAACGGTTTGCCTGTCAGACTAAAGACCCTTCAGTTTCTCATCATTGTAAAACAGAGACTTTCAGTTCCCTCTGACAGAGAACCGTGCCCCCGAGGCCTGTACCTTTCTAAAGACCATCTTTTCCACCTTTGCATAGTAGAAAGAGATCAATTCTTATCCCTGCAGATGATTGGAGAGGAGGTGGCCACTACAGGCAACCCCAAACTTAACAGCACTTTCGGGCTTCTGGAATTGGGTGCTGCTGCAGGGACCTGTACGATGATTTCTCCTTTGTGCCCTTGCCTTCCTGCACACCCTGACCCGGTCCCCACTGCAGAGAAATCTGACAGGCGGCAACGGCGGGCGTGGCCCGCGCAGGAGGCGCGCAGGGCGGGAGGGCGCCGAGCTGCGGCTACTCCCGCGCCGCCGAGAGGGAGGGGCCCAACACCGCCCGCCAGCCCAGCTCGCGGCACCACTAGCCGCTGCTCACTGTCCCCGCGAGCCCAGATCCGGCCGGTGAAGGCGACGGCCAGCACTAGTCCGGGCCCCTGGCGCGGGAAGCGGAGGCCGGAGGAGGCGGCCCGAGCAGCCAGGCGTGCGAGCCCTGCTCACCGGTGCGGGTAAGTGCGGGTCTCCGGCTCTGCGTCCGCCTAGCTGCTGGTCCCCCAGCGGGTCTTGCGCATCGTTGCTGCTCCACCGCAGGCTCACAGGTGGCCCCGCAGCGGATGTGGCGCCCCAGGCCCAGCTCCTAGTTAGCCAACTCTCTCCGCTCGGGGGCGCGGGTTGCCAGCCCCTATGTGGCCCACTCGGGCTCGTCCCGGAGCTAGGGCACCGGCAAGAGCCTGACTTAGGAAGGGATGCGCAAAGACGCCCCCCCCCCCATTAACTATCCTAGGGGAAAAAACAGTGGAGCAAGCATCACCCCGAAAGCATCTCAGCTTCCGGCTTGCAGGTGGGGTCCAGCTACCTTTTCGTTTTATATTCTTATTGACCCTCCATGGAAAAAGTTTAAGATTATTCAAGGCAAAGTTGGGGCGCAGCTGGGGGGCACATCCCAGACAGCAGAGCAGTGAGTTTACAGAGCTCACCCTAGAGCTGATCTTACGCCCTAGGAGTCCGACCCTGCTGCTAGCCCTGACCCGGCACTGTGACAATCCCTAGAGCGCTGCTAGTCGGTTAATCATGGGTGCTAAGCATAGACATCTGCAGCCTGCCCGGACATCCGATGGGCTAAGGTTATCTGAGGAGCAGTGGCAACTCAGCCTGCGTTGACTGCTGGTTTTGCTTTGCTCCAGCTTATCCCACTGTGTAAGTGGCGTGTGTTTAATTAGCTTATTTTACACCTGAAGTGATCTCGGCGAATGCTCAGAAAATAAAGTCATTGGTACCAAAAAAGAAAACAAAAACAGGAAATTTAAAGGCTTGTTTAGAAAGATAATCTTGACTGTAGGAGCAGGCGTATGGGGTACTTTACCCACCTCTTCCGTGGACTAACGAATCAAAACTCTGCTCTGCATATCTGGCATAAAGGATAGGTGTTGAGGCTACTGGGGGAGGATTTTATGGACAGAGGTGTTGCTGCAACTTGCATGTTGTTTACGAAATACATACTTGGTCTCTCAAGATAGCCTCCTGGTTATGTCCCTGTGCTGAGCTTTATTTAAGCCATGGAAAATAAGGCTAAAGGGTTCTGGTTGTTGCTGTTCCAAAAACAGTATTTATATGCTTTAAGAAAACAGCTTGTTCATGTCGACAGGACATTTCTTGCTTTTTGTTTTCTTTCTTTTTCTTTCTTTCTTTTTTTTTTTGATAAGCTTAAATATTTAAAGAGCAGATTTTCTGTATCTGTATGAGACACAGTCATGAAAAATATTATCCTGGGATTATTATGTGAACAGGAAAGCAGTATTACCTCCTCCCCAAACCACCCTTTCCAAATGATAGGTTCAATCAGAAAATGCACCGAATTACATAATTGTTCTAGAAGAAAACATAATGAATAATGGTTGGTCGTCAAGAACTTAATTCTGAAAGAAGTGGGGCCATTTTAACACTGAGAGATGTTGCATTGCTTCAAATGGATGAATTGACTTTCACCTATAAATTTTTTATACTTACACACATCTCAGCTGTCTAACCCTGGCATCAGATGTGTTGAAATATTTACTTGATTTATACATGTGTGATTATGAGTCCATTCTAGATACCACTTCTTCTTCTTCCAAGTGCTGTTTTTGTTCTAATTACCTTAAAGCAATTTGTGAGGTTGTAGTTCAGTGGTAGCGCTATTATCTGGAGTGTTTGAGGCTCTGAATGCAATCCTCAGTGCCCTCCCCCCAACACACACATGCACATGCACATACACACATATGTGCAATAAAAGTAATTCTGGTTGGCAAGGGTTTAATTGTCTATAACTATCCCAATATATTGGTGCATGCATATGTGTGTGTATGTGTCTCTGTGTGTGTGTGTGTGTGTAGCTAGGGATCAAACCCACATCCCACACATGCTAAGTAAACACTTCACCCTCATTCTGTTCCCCAGTTTTAAAATAAAGAAACCCAGAGCTGGAGAGATGGCTTAGAAGCTAAGAGCACATACTACTTTTGCAAAGAACTTGAGTTTGGTTCCCAACACCCTTGTTGAATAAATCACAACTGCTTGTATCTCCAATTCCAAGAGACTCTAGGGCCTCTCTGGACTTCAGGGGACCCCTGCACTCACATGTGCACATACTCACACACAGCCACACATAACTAAAATTAAAGGAAATCTTTAGAAAATAAAATAAACAGAGGCACAGATAAGTAACTTACCTGTGAACACATACTATGGGACAAGACTTTATTGTATTTGTAGTTATTTTTATAGAAAGATAATATTTTGGTGACCTACTTACCATTGTTGTTGTTTTTATTTAAGCATAGCTGGTGAAATCTTTCTGCGAAGAATCAGGATACCTGATTGTAAAAGTGCCCCCACAAGCACCGTTATCTAGGAAGCAAGGAACAGTATGACAGAACCATCTAGCCGAGTCTGAAGTGTGAAGACCACCATATCCACCAGAAGACCCAGGATGGATCTGCACCAAAGTACCACAGTCAGGCTGCTAGAGAAATGGTGCTCCAATGAGCCACCATCTCGCTGCCGGAGACATTATAATGCCAGAAAAAAACTGAAGCTAATTCGGGTCATTGGCCTTGTCATGGGCCTGGTAGCTATGAGCACTGTCCCATTTTCAATCAGTGCCTTTACTGAGACAGACACTCAGAGCAACACAGGAGAAGCCAGTGACGTGAGTGGCCCTAGGGTAGCACAGGGCCACCGTCAAAGAACTCTCTTAGATTTTAATGACAAGTTTCTAGATGATACCACACAGCCACCCGCTTCTCAGGAAGACAAAGCTGAGAACAGCACTGATCATGCCCAGGGAGACTACCCAAAGGACATCTTCTCCCTAGAGGAGCGCAGGAAAGGTGCCATCATCCTCCATGTCATCGGGATGATCTACATGTTCATAGCCTTAGCCATTGTCTGTGATGAGTTCTTCGTTCCTTCCTTGACTGTCATCACTGAAAAACTGGGCATCTCTGATGATGTGGCTGGAGCCACCTTCATGGCTGCAGGCGGGTCAGCTCCAGAACTTTTCACGTCTCTTATAGGGGTCTTCATTGCTCACAGCAATGTTGGCATAGGCACCATTGTAGGTTCAGCTGTGTTCAATATCCTCTTTGTTATTGGCATGTGTGCTCTGTTTTCTAGAGAAATCTTAAACCTGACATGGTGGCCGCTCTTTCGGGATGTGTCCTTCTACATCGTCGATTTGATCATGTTGATCATATTTTTCCTGGATAATGTCATCATGTGGTGGGAAAGCTTGCTCCTCTTAACAGCTTATTTTGGTTATGTGGTTTTCATGAAGTTCAACGTCCAAGTAGAAGGATGGGTGAAGCAAATGATAAGTCGCAATAAAGTTGTCAAGGTGGCAGCACCCGAAGCCCAAGCAAAGGTCAGTGGAAGTAGCCTTTACTTAACGGCTTTCTTACCTATCATTCTGAATGCAGATGTTTTGGCAGTTGGCACCTTGCTTTTGTTTTTTGTTTATTTGTTTGTTTTGTTTTTTACTATACTGATCTTTGGGCTATCATGGTAACAGATTGCATTCTGCAGTTTTGTGAAAACCAATGAAAATGACAGGAGAAAATTTAAATTTGGGGGACGTTGTTCTACAAGTCTACCAAGTTTCCGCGCTACTGTAGCGTTAAAAGGGACAATATAAATACAGGCTACATAAGTATCCCAAGGCAGGCTCAGCATTGACTCGTTTTTAGGAAAATGGACCCAGTGATTTTGTGAGCAACTTAATTTTTATAGGCACATTCTGGGCAAATGACAGGGTGTTGTTTTTGAGAATAGCATATGATGGAGGATCAAGAGCCATCTCTTTAATGATGTTTAGGGGAGAAAGTTTGTTTTATAAGAGCTGTGCCATCCAGCAGCAGCTTGGGCTTAACAGTAGTGTGACTTCATTACAATGGCTATAACTATGTGTCCTTTTCTCTTTAAGTCAATCTTATTTCATGTTGCTGGGACTGAACCCAGTGTCGCTCACGTTACCAGGCAAGCACCCTGAGACCGAGTGACACCACAGCCTATGCCTACTTTTCTTGGTCCAAGTGGTCTTCTTTGAAGTGGATCAGAAGCATCTGCAGAGGAAGTCACTGACCAGCCTTGTGCTGCAGTAGCCCATTTTGCACACCATAATAAACATGACCCAAAGTACTTTCACAGGAGAACTTGAGGGAATGCTGCTTAACTAGGAAGGATATTTGTAAAAAGCTCAAAAGCAAATGACCTCAAAAAATATAACTTTGAAAGAAAAACAATAGAGGAATAGCATCAATGAATTTTTATGTAGTTTCATAATTATGTAGCATTCTGAGTTATATCCTAAATATAAAAATGCCATCTTCAAATGTGGTTTTAAACAGAAAACCCAAGTTCATAACAGAAACTTTTCATGTTTGCATATGGGAAAAATTTCACACATATAAAATAAATGCTTGAGTAGTGGTAGGAGATTTAATCAGAAAGAGAAGATAAATGATACTATCTTAGTTAAATTTGCATTATTCCTTTATAGACTGGGTTTACGATCATCGTTTTCGTAGTAACCACAGAGTAAAAGCAGAGTGAAAAAAGTCACTAGTAATACCTAGACAGTAGACAGAGTATACATTAAAACATGCAAAGAGAAATGTTTTAATCATTTTTATCATGTACATGTGCCCGATATGTGTCAGTGGGTACACAGGCCATACCGTGTGTGTCAGTCAGAGGACATCTTTGTGGACTTTGTTTCTTCTTTCTTCTGTATTTGGGTTCAGGGAATCAAATTCTGGTCACCAGGTTTTTGTCACAAGTATCTTAACCTGTTGAGATATCTCTCTGGTCCAGGACACATTTATACTATATAAATCTTCTAACATTTATTTCAGTGTGTGCTCGTTGAGAACTGTGGTTTATAAAGTTGTTTTGCACAATATATAGCAAGCATGCATTGACTTGTGACAGCTGAGGACATGCCCTTCATAGCATTTGACAAGGACATTTTATTTATGTTCTGTGCTCTACCTTAATAACAAAAAGGATGTCACTCAGCCTCTCTTCAAGCATGTTTGAGTGATTTGCTTAGTAGTCTGTGGTCTGTTTCAATCAGAGTACTGGGCAGTTCTCAAGAAAAGCCATATTTTTGAGAAGTAAGGAAGTGACTGACACCCTAGAAATACCCCGGGCACATCAACAGTAAAAAGTTTTTTGAGGATTCTTTTTATGCTACAGTGGACCTTCTTTACTTAGACACATACTTAGTTGAAAATTATCTTGGCCACATTTGCCAATGATGTTGGAACTCAGAGTTTGTGTTCTGATTTTAGTCAGGTTTGCAATGCAGCTGGCTTTGTACACGTGGGAAATAACTTTTTAAACGCCAGGCACAGAGTGCACTCCGTCAGTTATAATCTGTTCACCACAGTAGAGCTAGTAGAGTTTTTACCTCCTTAATTAAATGATTGTCATGCCACGTCTCTGATCATGTACACGTCAGCAATTCAGACTGACATTTCTTACTTGGTGTTTTTCATATTCATAATTTTATTCCTAATTCTGTGTTCTTTTCAATTTGGAAATTCTGAGTATAGCTTAATTTTATCATAAAGATACTGGTTATAATCGTAAATATTTCCACATGTGTTGATTCTCTTATTGTCCTTTCACACCTCACATTTTTAATTTACTCTATTCAATCATCCTCATTTCTTTTGGCATTTGATAACGAATTGGAGCAAATGGATTTTCCCCCCTTAACAGAGCTGCATCTTGCTTGGGCACAGTCATACATTTTCAAGTGGAATGGTTCATAAGAGCCTGATTCCCTTCAGGAAACTGTACCTAGTCAGTTTCTCTTTGGAATTACTGCTGGAACTTTGCAGTAATTGCAGCCCTTATCACTTTCCAGCTTTCAGAATCTTGTAGAGCTTGCTCCCCAGCTCTGAGCACAGCTGCCTCAGGATGGCTGCTTTGAGTATAACCATTTGCCCTCTGGTGTGCTGAGCTCACTTTGACCCAAAGAGCTCTTCTCTCCTACAGGTGTCAGTGTTCTGTTGTTATCTGGACACTTAGAAAGAGAGTGCCTACACCCAATGTAGCTCACTGACATCTCCATAAGAAGAAGTCTGCTATATAGGTCTCTAGAGAGCAAATACTAGCATGTTTTCCTGTAAGCTCACTTTGCTGCCTTGGTTTTGCAATTACGGGGCAGACAGGTTTGAGAGTGTGGAGAAAATACAATTTAGGTAACCTCATGCAGATTATCAGCTGGTCCTTGCTCATCAGCTCTTCTGGGCTCAACACAGTGAAATGGCTTTCAAATGACTCACTTCAATAAGGAAGGTAGAAATCTTAATTTGGTTCCATGATGGATGATCTGATCTGTGCCAGGAAGCAATGGGCTATGAACATGGAGAAATTGGGAATTCTTTTCCTAAAGTGTTGGTGCCCATGTTTTTGTTTTTATTTGTTTATTTTTAAATTTCCTTTGTTTTTGTTTATTTTTAAATTTCCTTTGGTGATACCGCTACCATCTTTAAAAAGCTGCATAGTGTCATGACATGATACAGAGACCCGGACAGGAAAGACTTTGCTCTGTTATTTTTAATTAGTTCTTTGAGAGTTTCATACAGTAAAGTTTGATCATATTTATCCCCCCCATTTTTCTCAATTCTGACCCCTCTTCATTACCTACCAAACTTTGTGTCCTTGTTTTTAATCCTCAAAGATCAATTTGTGCTGCCCAATATTCTTGGAAGGGTGGTCTTCCACTGAAGGGGATACAGTACATACGTTTCCTTCAGGGCCAAGCATTCTTCGGTCTCTTATGTTCTGCACCATGGCCAGCTGCGGGTCTCTGCATTAATTGCCATCTATTGCAAGTTGAAGCTTCTCCAGTGAGGACTGAAAGGTGCCTTGGTCTATATGTATAACAGTGAGTCATTAAGGATTGGTTTAATATTCTATCCATTTGGCAAAATCATAGCAGTAAGTACTCTGGTGCTTTCCCTTACCTGGTCACAGGCTCTTGGCTGAATAGTGCTACCAGGTATAGCTTTCATCTTGGGGAGGGAGAATAAAATCCAACAAAAAAGGGGCTTGGTTACTCCCATGATATTGGTGCCATTATTATACCAGTGCGTATATCTTGCCAGGCCAATCATTATTATAGCTCACGGGGTTCACAGCTGAGTATAATTGCTGATTTGTTTTCTCCTCTAGTAGCCTGCCTAGTGTTTTTCGGGACTATGAGAACTAGCTAGCAGAGACGAACTTTCCAGACCAGTAGCAGTTTGAGTTCTCTGTCTTCTGTGACTCAAGCATATGGTGTCTTCAGAAATAGGATCTTATGATTAAGCTGGGGTGGTTAGCCAAGAGCATAAGAAATAGCATGTAATGTTTGAGGGTCTATGAGACCTCTCTGGCCAATGACTCCAAAGAAACAACCCATTCCTGGTGCTGGGCTTTCTGTTTGATAGCCTATGGTGTCTAGTGGAGGTATTGTCTCCCTGCCATGGGTAACTCTATTTTCTTTCTCAATGTTTGTGTATTTATAATAGGAAGCTTCTACTGCAGTAGGTTTCTGTGTGACTTTTTGGAAAGGTTTTTAGTGTTATTTATCCATCTCTGTACTTCCTCCTCTACCCTGTTCACTGTTCTCCCTACCCAAGTTTAACCCTTCCCGTTCCATTACTCTCTTCTAAACCTTTCTACTGATACATTCTATCTCCCCTGTCCCACAAGAACCCTGAGTGATTTCCCAACTTCCCTGGGTATCAGGAAAGAATTTTAAAATATGTGTCAAGCATCTAGTATTGTCCTTGGCATATGTGGCAAATATGGCTTGTTCAGTATATATTGTTTCCCTTCTTTTGCTGTTCTATTCTTAAATGGAAAGTGAATCAGAATGAGCGATTCCAGGTTTGATTTACAAAAGCATTCCTTGAAGGTCGAGTTCACTTTAGTGGCTCACTGGGTTAAACAGGTTGCTGTGCCTCTCAAGGGGATGGATTTACCATGTCATGACGCTCATAAATCTAGCTGGTGTACCATGAATATCTGTGGTTCCCATGTTAGCATAAACTCCAAGGAAACCACGTCTTTTATCCTGAAGTTTTATTGCCTAGAATTTTCCTTGAAATCAGATCATTTGGAAGGAGCTCAGAAATATCTGTACTGAGTGCAACTGCTCTTTAAGGCATTTTTGCCTATGACTATGACACTTTTCTTCCGGCCCCTTCCTAGCTGGTTAGTCAGACATTTGGATGGTACGAGCTGTAGTGCTGTCTCTTTGCAGGACATGCAGACATCTTGGGGAGCATCTGATTTGGCCGCTGAGATCTGGGTTTGATGTGTCACTGTACTAGGCTGTCGCTGGCCCAGAAAGCAGCTGTCCATGGTATTTAACTTCTTAGACTTGGCGCACTAATCTGACAGCAAGTCAGCTGAGTCCTAATCAAGGGACTGAGCCAAATAAAGACTCTGAAAGCAGCCGAGTGGGAAGCTGGACTCACCGCGCTTTATTCAACCTGAGTGCTCCTCGAAGTTGACGACCGTTTTCGCAGTTGGAACCATTAGTTATGTTCTTGAGAAAATTAGAATTGAAACATTGTAAATATTCCTTACACAGTTCTTTCATTAAATCGTAACTAATTTTATAAACGCCCATGTGTAGCCCAAAGCTTGCTTAAGATTCAGAATGTGTTGGAAAACTCAAGCCCTCTCAAACCTAGTCTATAAATTAGTAAAGCTGATGTACACACTGCAAGGAAGTCAAGACCCTTCTCAGGAATGTAAATAAAAGGGTTTTACTTCTTTCCATCTTCCTCTCCCTCCCTCCCTCCCTTGCCTCTTCCTGGTCTCAGTGTTGCCCAGCTGAACTGGCAATCTCAATCCTGCTCAATTTTGCTGGGGTGCTGGGATCATAGGTGTGCAACTTTGCTGTGTGCATCACCAAGCTAGGCAGGATATATTTCTAAACAGATCTGAAAAGTTCTCATCATTTTTAACAAGAAGAAAATGTAGGGGTCACAACTCCTTAATCAACTAGAATTTTGTGAGTGTTGCGTCTAGAACTTCCAATCCCAACACCCAATTAAGAAGCCCAGTATCCAGCATACACCTTTAGCCCAGCCCCCAGCAGGCAGGGCAGGAGGGTTGCAGGGCTTTGCACACACCTTCAACCCCAACCCCCCCGCCCCCCGCAGGGCAGAGGATTGCTAGGATTTGCCAACTTCCTTTACCTACAGGAAAAATGCAAGCCTGGGATCAAGAAGAGACCCTGAAAAGGAAAAGGCAGGTGATAGAGGAGGACACCTGCTGCCCTCCTCTGGCTTCCGTGTGTGTGTGTGTGTGTGTGTGTGTGTGTGTGTGTGTGTGTGTGTGTCTGTGTCTGTGTGTGTGTGTGTCTGTGTGTGTGTGTGTCTGTGTGTGTGTGTGTACAAACACGTGCACTTAACACACACACCACACACACACACACACACACACAGAGACACACACACACACACAGGCACGCATGAGCGCAAAATAATTATCTTTTGAAAAAGAATAGTCTTGTTATGTTAATCTCTTTTCTGGAGGCCTTTGGCAAGTTTAATTTCCCCATTCTTTGATTTCCCACCTTCTTTTCTTTTGAATATGTCTCTGATATGCAGAATGCAGCTGCATTTTGTTTTTGTTTTTGTTTTGCATTGACAGTCTTCTTTGAACTGGAGGCTCAGTTTGTTTGACTGTGAGTCCTGGAATCAGGACTCTTTCTGTTTTCCCCCTTACACTTTCTATTGTCTAATCTTGCTGTTGCTTTTCCTGTCTTTTTCTTGCCCTTTTGTTGTTGTTCTTGTTCTTTCTAAGTTTGTTTTTCCATACACTATTTTGGAATTTATTCGCTGTATTTCTATATTTGTTGTTGTTATTGTCTGATATTTGAGGAATTTTGTTTGTTTGGGGAAGTTATCCAGTATTTGGGATGTAATATATTGAGAAGAGGTTTTCTGAATATTTAAGGTGCCATCTTGCCAGAGTTTACTAAAAGATAATGCATGTAGCAAGTGACGGTGACACAAAACTTCAGTGATGATGTACTCCTGAGTGTTGGCTGTGGCCTGACTGTGTCTGAAAGGACCCTCATCAACAGACATCCTACCAACAGCAAAATTTTGAGCCAAATAAATTTTAAGAGGCAATTCTAATAGCAATTAATATGGAATACATTAAATATTAGATTTGCCTTTTAGATTGTATTTTTTTTTACCAGACACAAAATAACATATTCATTTTACAAGGCTATAAAAAATGAAAACACTAAAAATGGAGTAACCTCTAATCTCTTCATTGAACCATCCAAACATAACTTTAGCTTCTATGCCTCCAGATTCTCATACATATGCATTTGCGCATCTACAGATTTGTGTACATGTAAACCTTCATTTTACACAAATAGAAAAATATTATGCATGTACAATTTAAAAATTATATTGACTATAGATGATTTAACATGGGGTTAAAAATCTTAGCCTATCGAGAGTGTGTCCTCCTCCTGCAATGTGTTAGGATTGTTTAGTTTTATCATCTTGTGTTATTTATTGCAGTATTTCACTAGTGCAATAAAAACGCTGCAACAGATTATCCATGAGTTTCTATGAAGCAGGAACTCAACCCCCAAGTCTTTCGGCTTTTTAAAATTTCTACTGTGCCGCTGCGTTCTTCAGTGTTGGATATTAAAAGTCCCAGTGTTTTCCAGTTCCTCAGGTGAGAGCTAGAATTTTGATTAGCTTTCATTTGCATTTCTCTGATTAATTGGGAGGTTCTGCTTTGAAGCATATGTTTGTGGAGATTGCCAGTTCCCTATCTATGTCTTTGTGTCACTTTTAAAGTTTGCTCTGATGACTAACACGGAGATCTCTTACAAATATATGCTGAGATTCCTAACTTTAGCTTTCTCATCTTTCCCATTTCCATACCTAAATACCATCAGGAAGTTTCTGCTTTTGTTGAATGGTGAATTATTCTGAAGAGGAAGCCTTGAGTCGGAGATGCCTGGACTGGCATTTTCTCCCTGGTCATATGAACTTGGGGAATTTTCTGCCACTCAAGATCTCCATTTCTCTGTGGAGAAATAGGGCTGTGGCTTAGATGGTCTAATATATTAAGAAGATCTAATCTGAGAGGACCTAGTATATCAGTGTTTTAGCATATTGTTTCTGTACTTAGAAGTATTGAAGTTGAGCATCCTAACCAAGCCAACGAGCAATTTCTTATGTTTACACTAACAGTATCCATATCACCTAGCTCTGTTCAGTAACTACTTAACATGTGATGTTTCACTTGAATGTTTTAATCAACTTAATTAAGCTGTAATTTAACTTAAGCATTCCTTGGGAGATAGCTCTTCTGGACAGAAGGGGAACTGTGTGCTTGCAGGAAAGACATTTAAAGTTTACTGCAGGACACTCGGCCTCCTTGACACTCTCAGCTTCTGGCAGTGAATATCTTTGCTGGCAGCTGCATCTGCCTCCCTGTGCTGCTGGAGACTGCTGAGCCCTGGTGGCTTTCCGGAGTCAAGGGCAGAGGGAATCTGAAGCTAGACAGTGCTTCCTATCAGGTGCTCGCCCATCGCAATACTCCGAAGCAGGTACCATACCCACCTGTACATCCAGGGACCAAGGGATCTGGAAATAGAGATGATTTAGATGATTTTCAGTTTAGATTTAAACTGAATTCAAATTTGTGTCTGCCTGACTCCGAAGTGCATCCTTATTCTTAGACCTTAGTATTTCTCCAGACAATTAGAAACAAAGACAAATCACACTTCCAAATTAGATTTGCTTTTTGTATTAGACTCTATTAAGTCAGCACCTTTCAAATATTTTTTTTACCATGATTCCTGTTTTAGTTTTTTTAAAAGGTTGCTTTTGAGGTCCTGGGAATTGAACTCAGGAATTTGCATATGCTAGGCAAGTGCTCTACCACTGATATATATATGTATGTATGTATGTATGTATGTATGTATACACACACACACACACACACACATATCTTCAGCCCTTAAAAATACAACTCAGTATATAGAAGTCCATTGTGTCCAGAGCCAGGTATCACTCAGTATATATGCATGTGCACATATACACAGGTATATGCATATTTACATATAAAAATAAAATTCAGATAAATAAAGGCACTTTGCTTTTACTTTTGCAGGGCTTGAACTTTCCATTCACTAAAAACAGTGCCTTCGACCTTTTGAATAATGTGTTGTGGCCTGAGTTTTTAAGAGTCTGCTACAAAGTTTCTTTTTAAGATTCTCTTCTCAGCAGGGCTGCTCTGTAGCTGTGCTAGCTGTGTGGTGCTCGAGAATGTCTGTCTGACCAAAGGGATGAGTAAGAGCAGAACTCCAGAAGTCACCCCACTAGACTAGGTCTGTGCTTCAACAGGAGACTGTGGCTTCCCAAGGAATGGGTGAGTCACTCTCTTTTTTTCAGAGGACAACTTGTAAGAGTCACTTCTCTCCTAGTACGTGGATTCCAGGGTTGTTAGAACTCAGGTCATGAAGCTTGGCAGAGAGCACCTTTACCTGCTGAGTCATCTTGCCAACTCTTTGGAATTTAACAAAAGTGTTCTTTGGGCTAGTGAGTCCCTTGCATCTTACCACTACATTTTCCTTTTTATGACTTTAGTTTCAGAGCCATGATTTCAAAGAGCTCATTAAGTACAAGTAAAACTGTGCTGATTTTAACGCTAGGGACTCCTAAAACTGTTACAATGCAACCATGTGTCATTGCATCTTACTTCCCAAGCACAGTCCCTGTCTGATGCAGTGGGTAACGAGGGCTCTAACTGATATAGACTTGTATAGTCCTGAGAAGCCAACATTCAGCGAACCGCGTGCTGCTCTGTGGCTCTGACATGGTTAGGAGGGCGATGGTTAATTTTTTTTTTCCAGCTTGACACGAGGTAGAGTCATCTGGGAAGAAGGAATGTCAGTTGAGAAAATGCCTCAATCAGAATAGCATGTAGGCAAGCCGGTGGGACATTTTCTTGATTAGTGATTGGTGGGAGGTGCAGCCCACTATGGGTGGTGCCATACCTTGGCAGGTGGGCCTGGGCTGTATAAGAAAGCAAGCTGAGCAAGCCATGGTGAGCGAGCCAGTAAGCAGCATTTCTGTGTGGTCTCTGCAATCAGCGCCCTCCTCCAGGTTCCTGTATGAGTTTCTGCCCTGACTTCCCTTTATGATGGATTGACTGGAAGGTGAAAAAAAACAAAACAAAACAAAAAAAACCCCAAAACAAAAACTCTTTCCTCCCCAGCTTGCTTTTGGTCATGATCATTGCCACAGTAAAAAGTGGACTAGGACAGAGGGTGACAATTCTATCCTGAGCTTACCTCAATTCATGCTTCCATGCATTTGTGAGGAGGTGGGAAAGAAACATGAGTGATGTGGAAAGGGTTATGGAGTCAAAGAGAAGCAGAATTGGGTCAAGAGAGCTGAAGCTGTGATTCCATTAGGTTGGTTTCCTTTCTCTGAAGTGTTCTATTTGTGAACCAAATAATGCAGACACGGTTCTTATAAAGGTAAAGCTGGTGGTTTGGGAGGAGCCTGGGCATTGGGCCACATTGAGTGCCATGTTCACAGCTTTATCGGATGCACTCAGAACCATACATTGGCAGGGACCAAGCCCAGAGAGACAGAGTGCCTTTTAGCCCCGACCCTGGCTGTGTAAGACTGTACCAGGCACTTTGCACCAAGCATCTATTCTCTGGAAATGAAAGGCTGGCTTATCTCTGATGTCCCCAGCAGCTCTTATAACTGTGCTTTTCTGTTAATGGGAAATTGCAAATACAGTCACATAAAATAGCCTAGTATTTGCATAGAAACTACATAAACCTCTGCTGTATTTTCAGTTGTTTCTCAGTTACTTCTACCTAATACATGTTGTTATATAAGTGGTTGTTGGACTGTCCTGTTTAGAAAGTAATGACAAGAAAAGTATGAGTTAAATACAGACACAGTTATTTTCCAAGTATTTGTAATCCATGGTTGAATCCATGGATGTGGACTTGTTTATAATCATGGATTGACCAGCAGCAGAGATGGGCAGGTACTGGAGTCCTGAATTTACCTCCCTTGGAGCCATTTTTCAATTAAGAAACCTGATTAAGGGAGATTAATTCCTATGGAATGAGTTAAAAGGGCTTCTTTGCATCTTTACCTGTTCACAAGAACTTGGAGAGGGCCAAGTGAGCCTGTGATGCTCTGGCCCTTGCTCTATTACTGTTTGATGGAACTGGGCATGTGCACTTCATCTGGGTGTGGTGTAACCTGTAACCCCAACATTCTGGGGTACTGAGGCAGGAAAATACAGAGGTCCAGGCCAACCTGGGTTGCAGAGAGAATTGTAGGCTAGCCTGAGCTTCCCAGTGAAAGCCTATCGAGAGAGAGAGAGAGAGAGAGAGAGAGAGAGAGAGAGAGAGAGAGAGAAAATGAAACAAGATTTCTATTATATTAGACCTTGAGTCAGCACTGAACATTTAACATTTGCCTGAAACCCATCATTTTATTTTCTGAGTATGATGATTTAGAACCAACACATTTAGGACTAGGATAGCAGTACAATCATGGATGTCCTGTTTAAACCTCTTGGGACTGTGTTTGCTTATCCATATGTTTAAAAAAATATAGGACCGTTTCCTTCACAGGGACGCCCAAGTCTGAATGAGACTAAATAGGATCAGTGTTTAGTTAAGCCCGGTTGCAGGCCCAAGCACTAACAAGCTACATGCTGGACTCCAGGCCTCTCGCACTGTGTGCTAGCCTCCTCTCCCCAGTTTCTCTCTTGCTTCTGCTGTTTGCTTCCTATTTCAGGCCATTGTTTGGCTCCTGGACCCTCCTCTCTATGTCTCTTTATCAGCCATATAAATATGCAGTTGCCCCGACTAGTCCTTAGCAATCATATCTTCATGTTTGGACACAAACCTGCCCTCCCTTTGTGTTTGCAGAGGATTAAGAAAGTGTGTCTTCTTATCTATGAAACCTAGCCTCTGTCAACCATGAAATTATTCTGAGCTCTCTTACGTCTGCCCCTGAAATTGTATTTACTTCTGCTGATATACATCACCAATATTTAATTCTAGCGCCTTCTTTGTCCATCTCCTTGCACCCATTCTTATGTGGAATTTTCCTGGTATCTGTTTTCTGCCTTAGCTTAGGCTACACCCCTTCCCTTATTAACTATTGAGTTGCATTTGCAGAATTAATGCCTGGCACAGGGTCATGGAAGTTAAAGATGAAAATTTTCTCATGATGAACATTCTAGGCCTGATAAGTCCTAAAATTCAAGACTGTGCTAAGGCCCTTGGTAAACGACAGTTTTCCTAAGTAGGAAACAGAATTCATTAAAAGTCATTTATTCCCCATCAGAGTGCAGATATCAAGACTGGTCCCTTATATATGGAAGAAAGAGTCTCAGTCCTCCAAGCTGCATTGTTCAAACTGTGGCCCTTAAGTGTTCTGTAGTGCTTTTCTGTTGACTTTTTAAGTAAAAGCTCCTTTAAAATAAAAGTGACTTGCAGCAGTATGCGCCCTGAGTGTGCACTGTAGAGATTTTTAGAATGCTTTGATTTGTAAAATCATGATTGCTAATTTCAGACCATTTTTAACCACCCCAGAAAGAAGGCCTTAAGACAATAGAATTACTTGGTCATTAAGAGCTTCTTATCCCCCAGTAGCCACAATCTATTTTGCCTGTAAAGATCTGTCCATGTTGGACATTTCACATAAATGGAAGCATGTAATATATAGCTTGTGTGTCTGCTTTCTTTCATGTAGAATATTGTTTTCACAGACTTTCAGGATTCTATCTTTATTGGCAAAATTATATCCCATTACATGGATTTAACACATCTTGTATATTCAACCATTTGTGCCATTTGGGTTGTTTCACCTTTTAGGTCATTAGGAATAACGCAGTAATGAGCATCTGTCTGCAGGTTCTGTGGTTAGTGCCATGGATATTCTATGGAACATAAATAAGAGTGGAATTGATGGCCATCTGCTAACAAGATGTCTCTAGCACTGTGAGGAACTGCCAGACTCTGTTCTCTTTTGTTCCAGGACCATTTTGCATTCTTACCAATGGCGTCTGAGGGTTCTAATTTCTGTCATCTCTTCCTGCTACATGCCAAGCTTGCAGCAGTCATGCTGACTCTGACCCCGCCCCCAATGCTGTGTTTACAGATGTAAGCCACCAACCGCACTCCAGTCCTCGTGAGTGTGAAGTTGCACCTCTGGGTGATTTTATCTGCACTTTCTTGATGGATGATGATGGTGAGCTTTTTTTAAGATAGGGATTTGGGACCATTTCACATCTTCTTTGAGGCAGTGTCTGTAAATGTCTCTTGCTTGCCTTTAAATTGGGCTGTTTGCTTCAGTGTTTTGGCTACGAGAATATATATCTTAATTAGGTACATGGTTGGCAAATATTTTCCACAATCGTGTGGGTTTTGTGTGCTCTATAAAGACTACTCCTAGCTTGGGAACCCCTGAAGATCTAACGTGTTACATATTTTTTCTTGAGGAATTCTTGTGCAGAAAGCAATTTGGGACCCTTGGGTCGACCCTGAAGCTATATCCTGTCTGAGAACTTTGAAAATGTTGCTCTTTGGGAGAAGATTGACTCCCTTGAAGCTGAGGCCTTCATCAGACGCAGAGCTTGTTTGGGGTCTCGACTTCCTTACTGTGGAGAGCCTGGGGACGCATCTACATGAACTCTGGACCCAGCGTACTTAGCATCTAGTTGAGTTATCACTCATCACACCGCTTTGCTTCCAAAATATTCTACGTTTCAGCTGGGAGAGATGTTCCTAACCTCCAGTTCCTTCTCTCGTTCTTGCCTGGAAGCCCTTCCAGTGGCATACCTAGGCCGCCATTCCCTTCACTACCTACTGTGGGCTCTCTCTCTCTCTCTCTCTCTCTCTCTCTCTCTCTTTGTTTTTACATGTATGGGTGTTTTGCCTGCATACATGTCTGTGTCTGTGTACCATGTGTATGCTTGCTGCCCATGGAGACCAGAACAATGCACTGAATCTCCTAGAACTAGAGTTACAGGCCATTGTGAGCCACCATGATATGGGTGCCGAGAGCTGAACTCTGATCCCGTGGAAGAGCAACAAGTGCACTTACCTGCTGAGCCATCTCTCCGGCCCTCATGGTGTGGACTTTGGCTTCACCTGCTGTCTGGCAATAGCCCTTAGGTTTATTCATTTTGGTTGTAGACCAATCAGGCCCACCCACCTGCTTTCCCCCAGTGTGTACATCCCCTCCCATTCCAGGTCCTAGCAACCTTTTCATCTTTCTTGAGCAAA
Source organism: Ondatra zibethicus (assembly GCA_004026605.1). Taxonomy (NCBI): domain Eukaryota; kingdom Metazoa; phylum Chordata; class Mammalia; order Rodentia; family Cricetidae; genus Ondatra; species Ondatra zibethicus. Next base: position 304,415 of record PVIU01000099.1, on the reverse strand, counting down.
GCTTTGAAGCTAATGGTGCTTTATACAGTGAATAATAATATCAGAAATGACCTACTTTGGCATTGTCCAGCATGCACGGTCACTCCATCAACCTGACTGATGTGCACAATCTGAGGGTAGAGACAACTTAACCACATGATTATGCTTTTAATGCACAATTGGTTCAAAGCTCTCGGGGTTTCCTAGGGGCCCAGGAAACATCTTCTCCCAGGAGTCTAGCTTGCGTCAGCTGCATAGTAACTGGTGGCCTGGTAGATGGGGTTTTGTAGCCTTGAGCAAGAAGCTGATTTATTTAAATGGCATTCAGATGAGCCAGGCTGCTCTTTTTAGGCTGCCTATAAAGGACCATTACAAATCTACTATTTTCTGCTGCCTTTTATTTTAAGTCCAATTATGTGGATAGTCATAAATAGCAGCTCTGACCTTGAAAGTCTAAGTGAAGGTGAGATGTGATAACCGGCTTAGGAAACATATGTTTTGATGTGTTAATGCGCTGCAAGTCACATACACTTACAGAAATAAATAGAACAGAGCCAGATAGCGTTGTGCTCTAGGGGGAAGAATTTAAAAGCTATAGGATACTCTTTCCTGGTGGATAACCACAAATTGGGATAAAATTTCACCCAATCTGTCTCTTCACCTCTGGGTGGCTCTGTGAATCCCACAGCACCACATGTGTGGGATTTCCAGTGATGTTTGTTGTGTGATTCTGTTAGACCAGTGCCCCTGTCACATGCCACGACCAGGAAATACTCCCTTCCTTTCTGCAGTCCCACTGTATGCTTTAGTTCTTTATTTTCAGAAGAACAATGCCGAACCACCGTTTCAATTCAGCTTCTTGCAAATGGGGATAGCAGGATGACTCTTCTTGTTTAAAAAATATTATCAGCATGGGGCCTCTTATTAAGATGCTTAAAGTCCTTGAGTTGGGATATAGAGATTCTAAGAGCTATTTTCATCATCCTTAAAAGACAAAAAAACAAGTGTTTGCAATGCCCCCTGAATGGTTCTCTGTTGAATCTGCTCAGTCCTGGGAGATAATGCTGGTCTGACCATCTTCCTAACACACTGAATGGTCAATGTTAAATTTCAGTTCTTGCCCCTATTCCCTATTTCTAAATATTATGATGCTCTAGCTATCTCACGGCTCCAACACTTCATGAGTTACATATGCATTGATCTGTCCCCAGTTTTCTACATCAAAAAATGGGAGCAGATGGCCTTCCTTTTGCTTTGTAGGATAGTGTGAATATTAATGAGGTAATGGGGATGTTTCATGATCTGAGCTCATGTCAAAATGAAACTGCAGACAGGAAGAGACCGTGAGAGGTGCTAAGTGGGTATGCTGGGAGATGGGACTAGGATCGCTGCGTGCACATTTTAGTGCAGAGTCCAAATGGCCCTTTAGGATGGATTTTCTAGTGTGACTATCTTTGCTAAATGCTCAGTGGTAATCTCAAGAGGCTAATGTATGTGTACATGATTTTAATCCCAGAAACTTTAATTCATCCATAGGGTCCTTATTCTGATGCTCAGAACATAAACAAGGCATAAAGCCAAGAGACCCATGACCAGATCAGTTCTCTGTGTTTCATATAGCAACTTCTTGAGGCCTCTCCTTACAATCTGTTTGCTTTTGCCATATTTGGAATTCAAACAAGTTGGCTTTCTTTGTTTTCAACCCCATAAAGAAACTAGAAGTAGGAAATGAGCTCTGTAAGCCTTGATGGAGAGGGTGTTGCATTCATGATGATTCCCATGTGCACGGTGGCAACCAGGTTAGCTACTGATCTTTTCAGAGTCTTTAAATAGATTTTAAAAGATTTCTGCCCTATACAGTTCAATTAGAAAAGATTGTATACACACAAATACAAGCGTGTGTGTGTGTGTGTCTGTGTCTGTGTCTATGACTGAATGGGCAGTAGGCATCTTTGCCCAAAGTAAAAGGTGCACAGATGCAGTGTGCACCAGGGTTCACAGCCTATAGTATACCACACAGGTTTCACTCCACCCTTATTCATGCACCTCTGGGCAGTGTGCTAGTGATCTCAGCACTAAGATATCCCATGGCAACAAGGATCAAAGGAACTTTAGCAACATACATGAATCTGTCTGGGGCCAGAAAGTGTAGACTCAAATTACAGTACTTTACTTTCTGATGATACCCGTGAATACAGCAGTGATACATAGTGATGAATGTTAAACACTGAGAATATTCATGCTCATTCTGGGCTCCTTAGAGGCAGTAGAGCTGTGCAGTCAAGGATGAGAACATAGTGCAGCCACTTGGTACCATCATCCACGTAAGTGACGATAGTAGCATGGCCTATCGTCATGGAAGTTGGGAAAAAAAAGAGGTAGGAAGAGGTGTTCAGATATGAGACATATATTGAAGGTAGAGCTAATATCATATTCTGATGGGTTCGATTCAAATTAAGAGAGAAGGAGGGAGAGGAGGGAGCTAAAGGATGGTGAAGGTTCTTGCCTCTGTGACAGGAAGAATTGCCCTAGTTGAGATAAACATCACCAGAGAAGCAGACTCCCAATGTGTGTTATAAACTTAATTTTAGATTTAAGTTGTACATCTACATGGCTAAGTTAAATACTTAAGATCATTTAACTAAGTTAAATGCAATGTAGGCATTTGGATATGAATCTGAAATTTAGATCATAAATATAATTTCATGAAATTACTAGAGAGTTATATAAATCTAGAGATCATAGACAGTCCATAATATTGTGAGACATTTTATTCGATGTCTTCAATAAAAGAATTCATGAATGGTTGCAGAAAGGGTGTGAAGAGTGAGTTGTGAGGTCTTCACAGCATTGAGAAAAGAAAATGTGGATCCATCAAAGGAGCCTGGAAACAGCAGGAAATGGAAGGAAAGCAACCTGCGAAATGAGGAAGCCGATGAAGAAAGTATCTCAAGAAGGGGGTGGTTGTGTGACAAGGTGGAGGATAATGACAGGGATTTGAACACTGGAGTTGGCAACATGACAGTCACTAGTGACTTGGTAGAAGCAAGTAATAGGGTGACAACCTTGCAACGCACATTTAAGAAATGAAGGAATGGACTAGCGAGATGGCTCGGTGTTAAGAGCGTTTGCTGATCTTGCAGAGGACCTATGTTCAGTTCCCAGTACCCATGTTGGGCAGCCACAAGTGCCTAGAACTGCAGCTCCAGAGGGTCTGACATCCTCTTCTGGACTCTGCAGGCACCTATGCTCATGTGCACATACCCCTTCACATGTATTTATAGTTAAAATAAATCTCAAAAGAAATGAAGGAATAAGAGTTGAAGGTGTTTACAGTGGGGAACAGACAAATAGAAATGAGGAAATGTAATTTCAGGAAGTTGTTGATTTGCTTATTATTTTATTTTGTTTCATGGCAGGATGTACTCTGTAGCATAGACTGGCCTGGAACTCACAGCAGCCCTCTTGGCCTCCCAAATGTTGGGATTGCAGCTATGAATCACCACACCTTGCTTATCTTTTTTTTTTAAGTGGAAAAATAATAGCATATTAGGACAGGAATGACACAGCACAGGGAGGATTTGATGATATGCGGAAAGGGAGAATTGCTGACACAGTATGCTTGAATAAATGTGGGGAGGAGCAGATCCTAAATGGGAGGGCTGGGCTGATGAGCATCACATGCATGTGGAGGAAGGCTGGTACTCCGGCAGCGCTTGCTTTAGGTGACGGATGGATTTATGGGAGTTATCTTTTTGATTCTGTTTAATCATTAAAATAGCAGGCAACAGATTTCCAAAATTTAATTGAAAATCTTCTGAAAATAATACAAATCATCTGTCATTCAAACCAACATTGACCAGAATGAAGTTTCATAGCTCCTATTGAATTATGAAAATCTGTTCTGCTTGTGAAGCCAAGTTTAAAAAAAAATGTTCAATTATCCTGCTGAAACAAAGACCACAGGCTATACGGAAGGACATTCGGAGGCAGGTTGATGGATGGTGCTCCAGAGCCGTTTTCTCAATCCCCACTCTGCCCCAGGGGTCTCAGGGATTATAGAAAAACATGGAAGTTGGTGAAGTACACACACTTCATTAAGGCAGAAGTCTGTTTTGTTCACACAAGTGCCTGTGTGGCAAACCCTAGGGGCTCAGTAATAATCATCAAATAATTGACAAGTATCAAAGCGAAATCCAACCAGGCTGTGCTTTGTTTCAGAGGAACTGAAAATTTTAAGTCATCTCTTCTGCATTCTTGGGTTTTCCTCCTGTAATGGGAGTGCCCATCTAGCTGCAATGATGCTGTTTTTCTCCCTTTCTCATGGAGTGACGATGGAGTATTGCTTACACCTTTGCTTATGGGATCCTTTCAGAGGTGGTCACCATTGGCCATTGAAGAGCTGGAGGTTCTCTAGTTGGAATGTGGACCTTCTCTTTGATGCTGTCTGGTCCAATCTCATGATTAAATGGTGACAGTGATCATAATGCTAAGTGGTTTAAGTGCCAAGTACTCCTTGTGGGCGATTCAGACACCTGCACTGGAAATCAGAAAATTCTTCCGGCGTTTCAGTTATTCCAACCTGTCACCATACGGCGGGGGTAGTAAGAATCAGAAGTACAACAGAAGTGCCATGTTTTGTATTCCTGGGCTGAGGGGCAGTTTGCCGTTGTCTTTTGTCTGATCTTCCTTGTGAGTGGCAGGATTGCAGAGTATGCCAACTGTACTTCATTTCCTTTTGCTTGGCAAGAATGTCTTCACTCAGATCAATAGGCCGCATTCTGAAAGTTACGCCATCCCCACATGAAAGAGCGATGCAAGCACTTTTGTGGTCCATTGCAGATGCCTCGGGACAGGTGCATTGCAGGATGGGGTGAGCTGGTGAGTCAAGGAGGACAAATGACTTTTCCTCAGAAGAATAATATGATAGGCTTTCCTTCTAGCTTTCCTGAGTTACCGACAGGAAACTCAGGGAAAGATTTTTTTTAATTGAAAGTACTACAAGCGAGAAATAGGAAGGAACGTAACTGGCTTAATTGAAATATTGGTTTTAAAGATGCTTGAAATGGCTTGCTTCCATTTTTAAGAGCAAGAAAATCTGACAGGTCCTCGTCCTCTTGGGTCCTCATTTGTATTACTCAACCTCATTGATCACCATTCCTTTGGGACCTTCTGGTTCCATAACCTAACAGGAAAAACATGACTTGGGCTCCTTGACAACATGAGGAATGTATTTTCTGAGTCACATTATACTCTAACTCCTGGTTTATTGTAACATGAGGGGCCTGGTTGGGTTCTGTCCTCCCACCAGGTTCCACAGTCATTAGGTCCCAAAGAATCACACAGAAGGTCTACATAAGTTATAAAACTGATTGGCCCATTAGCTCAGGCTTCTTATTAGCTCTTGTAACTTACATTAACCCATTATCCTTATCTATGTCAGCCACATGGCTCAGTAACTTTCTCAGCCGGGAAGGTCACATCCTGCTTCTTCAGTGGTCCAGGCACATGCCGAGACAGCTTCCTGCTTCCCAGAATTCTCCTGGTCTAATAGCCCTGACTCTACTTCCTGTCTGGTTGACCCACCTATACATCCTGGCTAATGGCCAATCAGCGTTTATTTAAATCATGATTGACAGAATGCAGACAATTCTCCTGCACCAGTTTATCCTTTTTCATTGAAGACCTAGTGGAAACAAATAAGGAAAGGGCAGAGTTGTATATGGAACAGTCCCGATTTAAAAGGACAGTGCAACTTGCTCACCCCACAGACAGGTCACTTAAGGTTGTTCCTCTCTTCCTCCAGAGGAAGCCTGAGGTCCTACTTGCATGAAGAAGCAAAAATAGTGGGATGGGGCAAGTGGGGTCGCAGGCCCCTCACTATGTGAGTATTCGCCCCTAGTGTAGTGTAGACCGTTATAGACTGTCACAAGTTGTTTACTTTCATATTCCGTAAAGTTCCTGTTTGACAGTAAAATTACCCTAATCCAGGGCTCAGGGATGTACTCTCTTCACTTCTGTTCATATGTCTTAAGCTTTGTCAAGATCTTTGCTGGGCTGAAGCATGGCCTTAAGCATCTAGAAATTCCATTTACCTTGTGGGGTTTATTTTTATGTTTTTTTTATTTCAGCTCCGGGTCTAGCCTTTTCCTCAAGCTAGCTTTTCTATTATTGCAGTCATATTCCTAGTTTCTATCTATTTGCTAGCAAAGGAAAATGTAGCATCTTGGAATTTTTAGTTAACATCACTTTAAAGAAGAAAGGGGAGAAGAGAAGGCAAAACACATTGCTTGAAATGCTTCCCTTCTCTTTGCAAGTGGTTATGCATCAATGAACACCCTAAATTGTCGGTAATTGTTTTCACTCAGTTATATATTGGGATGCTATGCTCATTTTCATTGGCAGCTCAAATTTCTTATTCTGTGTTTGAAAACATAGCAGAGGCCATAGTTGGGGCTCAGGATACAGACATAAGTAGACACCTTCCTGCTTTCCAGGGCGGTGTGCTCTGTTATTCATCCAGTCAGCTGTTTCAATAGGGAATTGGATGGCTGCAGAATCTTCAGGTAGCTATTTGCATTTTTAGGAAGCTACAGTGGAAGGCCAGGCATGGATTCTGTGCCCTGGGTTCAGACATTTTTGGTACTGTCCTTCGTGCCTCCCAGAATTAGAGCATTAGTTACGAGAAACACAGAAATGTGATGCTCTCCTGAGCAAACAGACTCAAGTCAAAGTTTTAAGGCTCTAGTTTGGAATTAAATCAGATAAAATAGTTTTTTTTTCAGTTCCAAAATAGTCTTGACCTCTTGAATAACTGTTAGTCCCTCCCAGAGGAAAATTAGTCTTCATATAATACTATGATTGCCTAAGGAAAGAACCCTGCATTGCCATGGGAGTCCTGGACTTCTGGCCTATAGCATCTGCGAGACATTAAGTAGATGATGTTATAAGCGTCAAGGTTTGTGATGATTTTTTTTTAATTGAAAGTACTACAAGACACCGTTATAAAAAGCTTTTCAGTGTTAGAATATGAACAGTTAAACTTTGGCCATATTCAGAGAATCATTGTAGAATATTTAGTCCACAATTCACCCCTACCTAGAGTCCCCTTAAAATTATTTTTTCCTTATTTTGCTTCTCTAGTTTTTTAAACAACTCTGAAGAAGGACACATCCATGCGTTGATGAAGTCCCTCATCAAATATTTATTATATATCAACTATGTATGTGCCTGGCACTCAGCTACATATTTTAGAGGTACAATTAGACTATAAATGATCCTTGTACTTCAGGAACTCACAAACTTGAAAGCAGATTACGGTTTTTGGATGCTCAGGTTTCAAGGTTATTACAGGCACTGAAGACAGGGACCAGGTAACTTGGCGACTTTACCATGCTCGGGAATCTAGTATTCAGCCCAGTGCTATAAGCCTGATTGCATGAGTCACTGCAAACAGTATCAACTCATATTGACATGCTCATTATTACTGCTCTTTATATTATACAAATCCAATTAGAGCCCCAAATACACAATCATAGCTACATCTCCAGCACTGAGTGGACTGAGCTTTATTGGCCTGTAGGCAAGTACATAGAAAGCAAATTATGATAATCGGGGTGACCATCTATTAGTTTACAATGAGAAATTAAGCTGTCAAGTTGACTTGTCTGTCCAACACATTGGTTCACAGTGATAACCAAATGGGAGCCAGATGATTTCATCATGATGGCTTCAAATGTGTTACTTTGCTAAAATACCTTGACAGACTCCCCCACAGCAGGGGTGACCTTAGTGATGAAAATAGAGCAGTTTCTCAGCCAAGGTGGCCTCTGTCCTTGAGTGGCCTAGGGCAGACCTGGACAGCTCCATCTCCTACAGTATTCTGCATCACTCGCTTGTCTCATGCTCTATTTTTACAATGCAGCACAATACAGTTATGCTTTGTTGAATTAAAATCATTTTCAGTTCTCTCTCAAAGTTGTGCCTGAACCTCTTTTGTTGGAGTTTGTGATGTTCCTGTACTTTTTATTCACATCTAATAGGCAACCTCTGGGTTTGTAGTCAAGAGGATTAATCAATACAGTATGATAAATACTGTAATAGACTATAATTCTATCAGAACTAAGCACAAGAAAGAACAGACATTCATTCAATACTATGGACCAAGTATTACAGTAAGGATTCTACATGTATGATCTCATGTAATCCTATAATAACCATATTGTGTAGTAACTGGGGATTAAGGCCCTTGCCTAGGGTTGCAAAGCAAGCAAGAGGCAGGACCACGATTTAAAACCCAGGCCATCTGAGCTCAGAGCTTATGGTCTTAACTGCTGGCTCTGCTGCCTTCCTTGAGTCTTTTGGTCCTTATACACCCACACTTAAGGATGGAGACTTGTATCATTCTGCACTTAATCGAAGAAAATAGCAAGTTTTGAGAACAAGTATTTAATGAAAGAACGGGGTGCTTACAAATGCATCAGGAGGGCTGGAATGGTAGGCTGCAGCTCCCAGAAAAATTCCCAGACTGCTCTCTAAGACAGGCCTCCCAGAACAACTGCTGCGTCTGCCGCAGTCAGCAAGGTAAGGAATCAGGAAGCTGGAATAGAGAAATCTGGGGAATCATTTTCTCCCCTATCCAGTCCATCTAGGTGATGTGGGATGCCCATCTGGCCCTTGGGTGCATGCCCTCTCTCCTGCATACCTTTGGTGCGACAGTAGTTTTGAAGCCATAATTTATTCTAGAGAGGTGACTTAGGTAAGTGAACACTGACAGAAAAGATGAGAAATTCTAAACTGAAGCCCCGAAGGATGCTGATGCATCGGAGGTTGAGATGCCACTGTAATAGCACTTAATTACTACCCTGAAAAACCAAAGGTGAACCCCATGTTAAAGAACAGTGGTGTGCTGGAGCAAACACCATTCCTGTGCCATTACAATGGCTAAGCACTAGTGTATAGAAACAATTTGTGTGAGTGATGGTGACCATTTAAGAGTTTTATCCCCTTAGTTCTTAAGGTCTCCTCTCCCAACCCTTAGAACTCTCTAGAATAGGAGCTAAATCTATTTTTAAAAGACTTATTGATTGTCGACACAGATAAAATTCAGGGTTTCTAAAATGCTGGGACTCAGGAATCTGAGAAAGTGGAAGCGCTGTCCTTGTGGGCTAAGTTGAGAGCCTGGGTATTTAGGGAATGATTCAGCTGTTGTCCCTGTCCTCTCTGTGGGCTGTTGCAGAGGAGCCCTCAGTGGTCAGAGGGCTTCAAAAGGTGCCCTCTGCATCTTTATAGGAGGCTTTTGTTTAGCAACCCACAGTATGAAAAAATACCGCAGGAGGTGAAAGTGAAGGTAAGTCTAAATTCTGCTGACCTCTGAGGGCGCAGGAGCTTCCTTTGAAAACAGCATCTTAAAGATTCTGGCATTTCCATCTCTCTTGCACCTGCCATTTGTCCTCATTTTGTCATCTAATCCCCAGAGGGAATTTTGAGTGTAGAGTAGAAAGCAGTCTCAGCACAGATTCAAAGACCCTGGGGTCAAATTACCCTCACTCAAAATCCGGCCTGGCCACTAGTAATCTGTCTAACTTTGGGGAAACCACCAGTTCCTTTAACTTCAGTTTCCTAATCTATAATATGAGTGTGGTAAAAGTTCTTACTGCCTAGGGCCATTGGGAGAGTAACTGAACTGACTAGATATATATATATATATTATATATACATAACTGCATATATAATATATCACACACACATATCCTTTTGGTTAGGGCTTATTGCAGTGATAGAACACTGTGATCAAAAGAAAGAGTTTATCTCATCTTAAATTTTCACATCACAGTCCATGGTCAAGGGCAGTCAGGGCAAGAACCCAGAGGCAGGAACTGATGTAGAGGCCATGGAAGAGTGTGCTGCTTACTGGTTTGTCCTCCAGAGCTTTCTCAGTCTCATAACAGTTAGGACTACCAGCCCAGGGATGGAACCACCAGCATTGGGCTGGGTCCTTACACACCAATCACTAATTTAAAAAATTCACTACAGGTTTGCCCACAGGCCATTCTGGTGGGGGTATTTTCTCAGTTGAGGTTCCCTCTTCCTAAATATTCTAGCTTGTGTCAACATAAAACTTCAGATCTTGTTGAAGCTAGTTTTTCATTTCTTTCTCCTCATAACATGTGACAGAAATATTTATTAAGCGTGTTTGTATGTGGATAAACTTAGATTTAGTGAGGTTATAAAGCTACCCCTGGAGACACAGCTTATAAAGGAGCTTAGCCAAGGGCTGAGTCACAGGATTGCTTGACAATATATCCTATACCAAATGGCATTTTGCTTCCTATAACAGTTCCATTGACAGTGTACCCCTGAAAAAAAACCAGCAATTTCTTGGCCACAGACATTTGGAAATCCTTGCCTTTTCTCAGTGGGATCCTCCTTTGAACCATCAATTTCTGATCAGAACTGATCTTGCCATCGCCTCATGAGCCCTCATCCTTCTCCCACACTGGATCCTATTGAAACATAGTCAGTGGTTCACCTTCCTTAGGTCTTTCATGTCCGATGAGAAAACCCCTTTTACCGTTGTCTTTCCATCCTGAATCGAGTCTTTTTGCCTAGTTTCCAGTTCTTTTCGTTTTCCTCCCTGGCAGGCAGCCCACTCTGTGGTCATATAACCAGATACCTGTCACACTCTCACCAAACAAACATTTTTAAGGTCAGATTCTGTCATTTGACAACTTTTTGACGACGTGGAAAGTAGTTCCCGTGCTGTGCGTTCCCATCTGTGGGAGAATCAGCTCTCTTTGCAAAGCAGCGGCTGGCAGTCAGAGAGGAGCAGGACCCGACCTGTCTAGGGAGATTAGGTGGGATGTCGGGTCCACCCTGAGCCTGCCTCTGTCTCCCAGGTTGGAAAGGGGCCATCTCCACCCTCCCGCTCATCTTCGGTTCCCCCCAGCGTGCATTAACTAGGGAAAGAAGCGTGACCTCTTCTGCAGCATTCAGGAAGGACTTGGAGTGCTGTGTCAAGTGCCTACAAGGGCCTTGTTCATGGATGGGACCATGAACACGAAACTACTGACCCAGCTGCCAGTGTTTGGGTTTTCCCCTCCCCAAAATGTTCTTTAGCTTTTGATCTGTTTTCTTAGTACTAAGTTTTCCAAGAAGCAAGTGGATGCCTGCTTCTCTACTCTGGCTGTAGGTGGAAACTCTGGCTGTAGATTGTGCAGGTCCTGGCACTCAGGTCATCAACAGCACTTCCCAAGTAAGACTGAGCATAAAAGTTTATAAAAGTCTTTACCATTAAAACAGAATTTAAACCTCCAGGTTCCTAGCTGGAATACTTGGACCAGCCCTTCACAGCTTTGCTTTTATTTTTCCCCCCTCTGTCAAATAGAGATAATAAAACTGTTGTTGTCTGCATTAGAAATTTAAAATAGAAGTGGGCCTAGAAAATAGCCCAGCACAGGAACACTTGCCTTTACTATAGCAATGTCTACTTCTGTAATTATCACAGCCAGTGCTTGTGAGGAGTCCTAGGGGCTACCGAAAAATGAGAAAAGAATGGTCCTTGCACTCAAGCTCATAATACTAATACTCAGCTTGAAGTGGTAAAGCCCCATTGCAGAGGCCCATGCTGCATGCTGTGGGATAGGAAACAGGAAGAAACTTCTACATCCAAAAAGGACACACGCCTCCAGGGTGCGTGCCTGACACCCACACGCGCTCCGAGTCCTCCAAAGACAGCAGAGACAGAGGTTATCTGGTAATGGAACAGTCTATGCAAACCCATCTTGGCATCAAAGCATCGGGTGATGGCTGATCATTGGACATGATCTGTTGCTAGGAAAGGTGACGGTCAAGAGGCTGGAAATAAAGACCAAAGCCAAAGCTTGAAGGACCTGTCCATTTGCCTGGAGGCAATTTGGTTAGTTTTCTCTAAACAAACCACTTTGGTTTTTAATAAGTAAAACCTCCTCACACTTGCATTTCAGAACAATAACTCACCTAGCAAGGAGAGTCAATTCAGAAAAGAAAATGGAGCTGGGGCAATGGTGGCGCACACCTTTAATCCCAGTACTTGGGAGGCAGAGGCAGGCAGATCTCTATGAACTCGAGGCCAGCTTGGTCTACAGAACGAGTTCCAGGACAGGCTCTAAAGCTGCACCAAGAAACCCTGTCTCAAAGAAACAAAAAAAGAAAGAAACAAACAAAGAAAGAAAGGAAAGAAAAGAAACTGGCTGTGCAGAAACAGCTTATTCTAGACCCTCTTGCTATCAAGGAGGTCCAGAGGTTAACATCTTGAGCTGAAAGAGAGCACTCTTATGAAGAACAGGCATTTGGTTGCCTGCTGTGTAAGGTGGTGTCTGGGTTTACTGTGGCCTCTCATCCAGGGCTGTTGGAGTCTTACTATGATATCTGTAGTTGAACAAGACCATAGGAGGATAAACGGTGTTGGAAAAAAAGAGTAAATTAAGCAATGAACTCTGTTGTATTGGGGCATGTTCTTGGCTGTACAGAAGGTATTTAGGTAAAAGTGTTTTTTAGACAGCTTGAGTGGATAGAGAAATCACTATTTCCCTAGATCTCTCTAGTCTCCCCAGTAAGTCTTCCTAAATTGGAATTCAGTGAAACATCACGCTCCAACTAGCTTCAAAAGCTATTAGTTAGAACTGTCTCTAATGTCTCTGTCATTACTTGGTGGCATTTTCTCATTAAACATTAGTCTACACGGCAGCATCCAGTGGTCATGGATAACTGGAACTCTCTTGCCTTGACTTGAGTTTCTAAAGGGTATGGAAACTACATAAATCATTCTCCAAGTTGGCATATTCCACTGAACTTTCTCACAAACAGCAATCCCAGTTTGGAGAATTGGGTTATGGTGCCATTTGCACATTTATCGCAGTGAAAAATGTACATCGGGAAAGAAGAACAACGTTACCAGGTCCCCCAAATGGCCGCATGTGTACTGCTGTTACACGTCTGTAGGGCCCCACCTAATAGGTTGTTAGGGAAAAAATGCAGAAAGCACAAGAAAGTTTGACTTTTCAGTAAATACTGGATAATTTGTTCATATATGTAATACTCAAAATACTAGGGCAAATATCCTAATAAAAATGGCCTTTTGTTTATCTACCATGCAAACTCACTTGAGAATCTTGAATTTTTAGCTGCTACTTCTGGCTACCCTAAGCCTAGTCTATGTTGTGTGTTCTCATTTCTTTGTTGTTTTGAAACTGAGTCTTACATTGCCATACCACCTGACCTTGAACATATCATATAGCCCAAGAGAGCCTCAGGCTTACGACAGTCCTCCTGCCTAAGCCTCCAAGGTGCTAGGATCCCAAGCATGCGCCACCATGCCCAGCATCTTGTTCAGCTCTTGGAATGCCTGGGTTGTCTCCTTAATGAAAAAAGAATGACCCCTGCCTCTCGCCCCTGCCTTTAGCACAGGGAGACCAGCTGAGTATGCGTTTCTCCACCTCTGTCTTAGCCACAAGCAGTAGATTCTGCTTTGGTGGCTTGTTTTCTTTTATCCATTTCATGTACACATACATCTTTTCAAAAGATGAATCTGTGTTAACCGGCATTCCATCTCTGGCGACAAACACCAGAGAACGGTGAGCCAAAGCAGGACAGGTTGATCTGGAGTTTGGTTGCAGTGGTTCTAGCCCACAGCCATTTGGCTTCAGTTGCCTTTGGGCCTGTGGCAGCACAGTCCATCCTGGCAGGAGCATATAGGGGAGGCCATCGACCTCATGGAAACCATGAAGCAAAGCGAGAGACAGGATGGGTTCAAGGTCCCAGGGTCCCCTTTGGGAGGGTCCCCCAGTGGCCTAACTTCATGCTACTGAGCAAAGCCTGTGTTTGATTTTGTTTTTGTTTTTTGTTTGTTTTGTTTTGTTTTTAGATAGGATTTCACCATAAAGCTCTGGCTGGACTGGATGGAACTCATTATGTAGACCATGTTAATCTTCAACTCACAGAGAACCACCTGCCTAAAGGTTCCATCAGATCCCAATGGTACTACAGGCTTGGGACTAAATCTTTGAACACGTGGGCGTTTGGTGGACATTTCCACACCACAGCAGCATATGAAAAGTGATACAAAACACAGTCAACAACCAATGACAGTTTGGGTTGGTTTCATAATATCATTCACACAGAGAAAGTGGCCAAAAGAAATATGCTTTTTATGTCTTTCAGAAACCATTAGTGAATCTCACTGCAGATTCAGGGAAGCCGGACTGTGAAACCCTTCCTCACCTAAGCAACCAGAGCTGGGTCAATATTTGGAACACACACGTTGATTTCGCTGATTCATGGGACTCTTAGGGGTTTATTGATGGTGTCTGGAAATAGCTCTGGGAGCTGATTGTGCTGATATCTAGATGTGTCTCCTCCCTTACGCCAAGATCCCCAGAGAGACAGTTGCTGCAGAGATGGGAAGGGGTTCTTATTTCTCACCTTACACAGTTCTGCTTCCTCCTGTGTCCTCTCGAATTGGAAAGGGAGAGCAGGCTTGGTGGTCCTCTAGGGAGGTTGAACTACTCCCCTTTCTTTCTTTACTTGGAGATTTTCTCCTTCTGGTCCACCCAGCGGTATCAAGGAACTGGGGAGTTCTTTATTCATATAATAAAACAAAGGAATAACAAAAAGTAATCAGGCCTGGTTTGCTTAGATGAAAAGACTGCTCAATCCTGCCCCCCCCCAATGATTATCAGGTTAAAACTGGGAAGATCTTGATTCTGGCTCTACCCATCTATATCTGATACCTGTCTGGCACCCTTTTCTGCTTCCTGTGACTACACAAAATTTTAATTACTGTCCTACTGCTGTGAGGAGACACCATGACCAAAGCCACTTTTAAAAGGAAACATTTAATTGGGAGCTTGCTTACAGTTTGAGAGTGTGAGCCCATGATCATCACGGCAGGAAGCGTGGCAGCAGGCAAGATGCTGGAGCAGTAGCTAAGAGCTCACGTCTGATCCACAACATGGAAGGAGAGAGAGAGAGAGAGAGAGAGAGAGAGAGAGAGAGAGAGAGAGAGAGAGAGAGAGAAACTTGGTTGGCCTGGCAAAGTCCACCCCTATTGGCACACCTCCTCCAGTAAGGCCATATCTCTTAATCCTTCCCAAATAGTTCCACTAACTGGGGACTAAACATTAAACTATATGAGCCTTGGGAGCCATTCTCATTCAAACCACCACAGCCATCTCCATAGTTTTTAGTGTCCCTTACCCCGCAATATCAGTGGAGCCACCAGTTTTAAAACCTTGTGATAAAAGTGTAGAGGCTCTTTTGTCACTTTTTTTTGTTCAGCATTTTTTTTTTAATTTCAGCCTGTTGGTAAAGAGAAAACCATGCCTGCTGTGGTGCTTTTATTTTCTGGTGGGACTCGGCCAAAAGATCGACCCTTCTGCACAAAAAAATTCTACCTACTCCAGCTGGGCTGAGTGTGAGCTAGTTCCCAATGCAAATAGTTCTGGAGATTTATTTTTAGTAAATAATACATCAGATAACCTGTGCAGCAGACATGACATTCACTGTCACATATCTCATCTGTGAGGTTGTAGCCTTTGGAAAATCATAAAATAGAGAAATGTGTATAGGCAAAGAGGTTGAGAAATGGCAAGCATCAGCAGGTGGAGACTCAAGAGCAAATCTGTTTGCTTGGAGCATCCTGCTGTGGCACCTCTTATTAGCTCTGCGACCTCAGGCAGTTTATTAAATTCCGTGTGCCTCAGTTTCCTCATCTGCAAGACAGAAGTAATGGAGAAGTCTGCCTCATATGTGCTACCATGTGCATCAAATGGTTTGATACAGAGCAGTTTTCATGAATTCTAGCACAGTGCCTCTGTGTGAGCTGTGTACGTGCGCATTTGGATCTGCACCATCCGTGTATCAGGCCATGATGCTATCTTTATGCCTGGTCTGTGTCACACGAAGCAGGTGGAAATATTGACGTTTACCAGAAACAGAGTAAAACTGAATTTTCAGATAAGGCAAGAATTTGCTTTAGCTAATCTCTTGAAAGGCAGAGTGCTGTGTCAGATAAGAACATTTTGTAATTAACTTCTTCCAAATGCCTATTACCTGCTGAACACTGTGCTAAACATTTTACTCTTGTAGGAAGGGTTATTTTCCTTGTTTTACATAGGAGTAATTTGATACTTAAAGAAGCTAAATGTGTATGTAAGAACTTTCATAGAAGCAAAAACAGTAAATCATGTATGGATATTATATATGTATACAATGATAAGAAAGTAAAGATGTAAATGGTGGCCTGGGGAGAGGCTTGGGAGGTGGTTTAGTGAGTATGAATGCTTGCTGTAGAAGCAAGAAGACTTAAGTTTGAATGCCCAACATCCACGTAAAACCAGGCATAACCAATCAAGCATGATCATGCCTGCAATGCCAGCTTTGGGAAAAAGATATAGGAAAATCCCAAGGGCTCCTTGGCTACCCAGCCTAGCCAAAACAAACTTCAGGGTCAGTGAGGGATCTGTGTGAAAAGTAGATGAAGAAGTGTAGTTTTCATTTCGTTTGTATTTTAATACATAAAGCTTGCCTGAAGTTCAGAGAGTAAAACAGCCGCCCTGATCAGACTTACAGACCAGGCAGTGATGGCACACACCTTTAATCCCAGTAGCCACACTAGTTTGCCATAGAAACCGGGTGGTAGTGGTGCACACCTTTAATCTCAGCCCTAGAGAGGAATATAAAACAGGAGGAAACACTGCTCACACACAATCTCACTCTGAGATTCCTAGAGGCACGGTTGCCATTTCAGGCTGAGGTAAGAGCCAGTTACTGGCTATTTTGCTTTTCTGACTTTTAAGCTAAACCCTAATTTCTGCCTCTGGGTTTTTATTAATCATGCTACAGAGAAGTAAAGTGTGGTGGCTCTTGTCTTTAATCCCAGCACTCACGAGACAGAGGCCAGCAAATCCCTGTGAGTTTGAGATCAGTCTGGTCTCCATAGTAAATTCCAGGACATGCAAATCTACAAAGTGAGACTCTTGTCTCCAAAAACAAATAAACAAAAGTAGGTAAATGAAGAGTGACAGAGACAAGCACCTTTGCCCTCTTACCTCCACATATGTACGCATAGGTCCATACACCCATGCACACACATCCTCAGAGAGAGAGACACATGAGGATGAGAAACATCCAACTCAGGGTGGTGATGGAGAGCGACAACTGAGTTAAGGAGAAACACTGAAGTTCATCAACCTTATCTGTGAAATTTTATTCCTTGCAAATAACTGAATATGAAACACTATTAAAACTTGAAGAATCAATAATTCAATGTTTAAGTATTAAGACATTTATTTTATGGAGAGTCCACTTCTTAGTGACTTGGAAAGCCTCAACACACATTGCTGACACACAAAAGACACTCAATGGTTTTTGTAAATAAGAATTCCCCACTCCAACCCCCAAAACTGGGCTGTGAAGCAAAATTGTTGATTACAGTATTAGAATCACATTATAGGGGAAGATAAAGTGTAGGAGGAGGGAGGCCGCTTGTTTGGTTCCCGGCCACCCGGCTATCTTAGACCCAAAATAATCACACAGAGACTATTAATTAAAACACTGCTTGGCCCATTAGCTCTAGCTTCATATTGGTCTGCCAGAAAAGTTTTAGCATGTCTGTCTCCGGCGGCGGATCCATGGCATCCCTCTTCTGACTCTGCCCTTCTTCCTCCCAGCATTCAGCCTAGCTTTCCCTGCCTACCTAAGTTCTGCCTTGCTATAGGTCCAAAACAGTTTCTTTATTCATTAATGGTAATCACAGCACACAGAGGGGACTTCCACATCAATAAAGGAAATTACCTCAACTACCCACATGGAACTAAGAATATCTTGAGAGAAAGCTTTGTTCACAGTTGGGCAAACCAGAAAGATGAACAAGTGCGGCTTAAATAAATGCCTGCAAGAAAGCCCAATAAGCACAAGCTTGGTCTTCTACGGGTTTCCCCGGGGATCTCCAGCCTCAGCTTCAGAATATGAAGTTAAGGAAAGACTGAGAGTTAGGGAAATGTCAGAATCAAGGATAAACAGTTCCCTGGATCAGTAAACAAAAACAAAAGCTTCTCCTTGCCTATCCTTGAGTACAATTTTCTTTTATTTCAGAAGCAATATCAATCAATTCTGTTTGACACAGCACAGATATGGCAATTGAGGCTTATTGTTACTGAATCCTATTACAATTAGTGACACCGAGTCTATACGTGTTATCTACAGTTAGAATTGGCTCAGCCAATCCAAGTTGTATAAGGTATACCGAATATTTTCATGTCAGGAATAGCAATTTCCTCTGTTATAACACTAGAAAGTCAGCTGATTTAATTTTATTTATATTTTGCAGCTATTTTAAAGTCACTTAGAAGTTTGGTGAACAAAGACACACAAATTTAGGCCTCCCATGTGACCTCATGAAGGTTGGGATCACCACAGGCCGAGAATGGAGGAGCCTTGTATCTCCTCACAGAGTTGCGCTTGCCTTTGTCAAAGGGATTGCAGTTACACAGTGCACACTTGCATTCAAAAGGAAAAAGACCAAAAGGAAACCAATTATGGAGAGTAGGAATGTCACATTATGGTTGATTTCCTCTCCAGTCTTTTCTGTATTTTCTAGCTTTTCTGCAACAAATATAGCTGATGATTGCAAGTATTTTCTATTTTTATTACTCTTGGAGAGTTCCATCTGCAGTATCCTTCCCCCACTCTTCCAGATCCACCCTTCTTCCCCACACACCCAATTTCTTCTTCTTCTTTTTTTTTTGCTTTTTGTCTTTTTTAAAAATTGTTTTTATTGAGTTATATACTTTATAAATGTAGCTATATTATCATCCCTATTCCCCTTCCTTCCTCTCCCCTCCCCTTCAACCCTCTCCCATGGTTCCCATGCTCCCAATTTACTTAAGAGATCTTGTCTTTTTCTACTACCCGTGTAGATAAAATCCATGTATGTCTCTTCGTTGGATCCTCATTGTTGTCTAGGTTCTCTGGGATTCTAAATTTTAGATTTGTTTTTCTTTGCTTTATGTCTAAAAGCCACTATGAGTGAGTACATATGATATTTGTCATTCTGGGTCTGGATTACCTCACTCAATATGATGTTTTCTAGCTCCATTCATTTGCCCGAAAATTCAAAATGTCATAATTTTTTTCTGCTGTGTAGTACTCCATTGTGTAAATGTACCACATTTTCCTTATCCATTCTTCAGTCGAAGGGCATTTAAGTTGTTTTCAGGTTCTGGCTATGACAAACAATGCTGCTGTGAATATAGTTGAGCACATGTCCTTGTGGCACGATTGAGCATCCTTTGGGTATATACCCAAAGGTGATATTGCTGGGTCTTGAGGAAGGTTGTTTCCTAGTTTTCCGAGAAATCGCCATACTGACATTCAAAGGGGCTGTACCAGCTTGCATTCCCACCAGCAATGCAGAAGTGTTCCCTTTACCCCACAACCACTCCAGCATAAGTTGTCATCAGTGTTTTTGATCTTGGCCATTCTTACAGGTGTAAAATGGAATCTCAGAGTTGTTTTGATTTTCATTTCTCTGATGATTAGGAATGTTCAGCATTTCCTTAAATGTCTTTCGCCATTTTAGATTCCTCTGTCGAGAGTTCTCTGTTTAAGTCTATACCCCAGACCTAAACAGATTATTTGTTCTTTTGATGACCAATTTCTTGAATTCTTTGTATATTTTGGTGATCATCCCTCTGTCCGCTG
Source organism: Ondatra zibethicus (assembly GCA_004026605.1). Classification (NCBI taxonomy): domain Eukaryota; kingdom Metazoa; phylum Chordata; class Mammalia; order Rodentia; family Cricetidae; genus Ondatra; species Ondatra zibethicus. The sequence continues at coordinate 284,696 of PVIU01000099.1, read as the reverse complement.
TGGGGTTGGTGAAGATCTTTTCCCATTCTGTAGTCTGCCATTTTGTCTTGTTAACCGTGTCCTTTGCTTTATAGAAGCTTCTCAGTTTTAGGAGGTCCCATTTATTAGTTGTTTCTCTCAGTGTCTGTGCTACCTGGGTTATATTTAGAAAGTTGCCTCCTGTGTCAGTTCATTCAAGTGTACTTCCTACTTTCTTTTCTATGAGGTTCAGTGTGGTTGTTTTTATTTTATTTTTTTTAATTTATTAGATTTTTTTAAAAAACACCAATCTAAGTTCCCACTCCCTCCCTCCTCCCATTCCCTCCACACACCCTCCCACCCCACCCCCATCTAATTCTCAGAGAGGGTTAGGCACATTTTATGTTGAGGTCTTTGATACATCTGGACTTGAGTTTTGTGCATGGTGATAGATATGGATCTATTTTCATTCTTCTACATGTTGGTATCCAGTTATGCCAGCACCATTTGTTGAAGATGCTTTCTTTTTTCCGTTTTCTATTTTTTGCTTCCACACATCCAATTTCTTATCCTTTAAAATAAAAAATAAAAACCAGTTTGTACTGGCCAAATACCCTTGGATATGCAGACACGAAGAGTATGGTCAGCTTTTCAGAGGCTACAGAGCACCATCTCTCCCTCTCCAAGTAACTAACTGTTGCCAATAGCTCCACGTCTGGGGTTGAGATTTGGTGTCCAGCTCCCATCTTCATGATGGCATTGGCTCGGGCTTTCACAGGCCTTGTGTGTGCTGTCACAACTGCTGTGAGTTCTTGTGTGCAGCCACCTGCTGTGTTCAGAAAACAGTTTCCTTGGAGTTGTCCACCACCTCTGGCTTCTGTACCCTTAAGCCTTGGGAGGAAGGCGTTCGTTATAAATGTTTGATTTAGTGCTGAGCATTCTGTATCTCATTCGCTGCATCTTGGCCAGTTGTGGATCTCTGTGTTAATCACTATCTACTTACTGACAATGGAAGCTTCTCAGAGGAGAGCCGAGAGATACATTGGCCTGTGAGTATAACAGTCAGTCGTTAGGAGTCTGGTACTGACCTGTAAACTTCATCCCTACTGGCTGACTTGTGTAGTTCTGGAAGGAACCATGCACACTGTTGGAGGAGAAAAGTCATCATCAACCGTGCCCAGTTGTGAATCCTGTGAGCTACAATACGAATTGGCTTGGCAAAATGTGCCCACTTCTGCAGTAGTGGCATGAACATCATGAGAGTAGCCAGCCACTCTTTTACTGGATTAAGTGACACTCCACTAGATGGACATCATGCATGGCACCATTATCCAGAAAGAACATATGGCTAGATAGGCCCTAGGCCCTAGAGGAGAATCCGTTATTATTATTCTGATAATAGGTACAAGTATTTTTAAACTACTATTTCCAAAAGAACGAAAGGAAGAAAAGGTTATGATTTATGTCAGGAAACCATACCGATATTAACTCTGACACATCTCTCGTTACTGATTTTCATATTTCTAAGATTGGCAGAAAAAGGAAAATGAACTGACTTACTTTCCTAACATGCAAGATTCTTATATGTAAAAGTGAGTTGAAAAAAAATGTAAAAATCTAAGAATAAAAGCTATTTCATCTACAGAAAGCTAAGATGTAGAAGAGAGAATTGAAGTTGAACAGCAAGACACAAGGCATAGATTAACATTCCTATTTATCTTTAGGCAGGTACAGAGGGCAGTGGATCTCAGACTTACAGTCAATCAGAAATGCTGGGAGAACTTATCAGTACAGTCAAGTCCCAGAGTTTGACTTAATAGGTCTTGGGAAGGTCATGAGATCATGCATTTCTAGCAAGTTCTCAGCTTCTATGCAAGAACCATTGTTTGAAAGGTATATAAAGATGCATGCATGCATATAGTTATTCCAGGGCATTGGGTCTTTAGACCCTTACTGATGACCCTGGAAAGTACATATTCAGTAGAATGGAAGATGTGTTAAAATTGGCTGAGGAGAGAACTTTAGCTGTGGAAAAGATATCAACAGTCTCAGGCTAGATGTTGGGCAAATGTGAGTAAAATCACACGGCACTCGAGTGGGAGGCTGAGATAAGTGAATTTTTAGGCAAAAGATGAAATGCTTGATGGGAACCCATGAGGTATTCATTTCTCCCACACACCTTATTGCTCAATCCTCTAAGTTCGTAGCCAACATTTAAGAGTTATCAGTTTTCATATGGAAATCCAGGTTTCTTTCTGCTTTTTGGAAATCTACGGTCATAACCTGAGATCTGAATTCCCGTGTGACAGCGAGTGGGCAGAGACAGGACTGCCTTTTCCCTTTTCCTGGAGCTAGCCAGCCCTACCTGGTCCTTCCCTCCTAGCATAATCGGCAGATCTCTGTCAATCTGCGTGTTTTCACAGACTCCAGCACTGTTCGAGGATCTAAAGAACTAAAGATGCTGGAGAGCTGTACCTCCATCATGAGACAGGCAGTAAGAGCAGGAGGAACTGGACTCAAGAACGCAAGTGGACGGGTTGACTCTGGGAAGACGCAAGAACAGTTATTGCCACCATGTGTCAGGGAATTGAAAAGGCAAAGAGCGGTAAAGAATAGACCGTCTTGGACTGAGATGGTAACTTTCAACTTCTCGGTAGCACACATAAAACTTCTTGTGAACTTGAGGGAAGAGGGCTTTGGTTCTAGAAAACAGTTGGGGAATGTTTGTTGAAGAACGTGTTGCGGAATTAACAAGGTGTATTAAAACATCATAAAGCAGGTCTGACAGCTCACTTGCAGTAAGAATATGAGGTTCTCTGCTCCAGTAGCAAAGTGCATGGGTGGACCAGTGAGCTAAGACTGAGGAGTCACCAAATCAAGATATCCATCCATGTGTGTTGTTGGTCCATCCACCTTGGTACTATAGGATTTGTATAGTACCAAGAATTCCATTCAAATTTCCATGCTTTTTGAATTACGAATGTAATGTGCCTTGGGATAAACAGAACATGAAGACCCAACTATGAATTCTCTCTCTCTCCCTCTCTCTCTCTCTCTCTCTCTCTCTCTCTCTCTCTCTGTGTGTGTGTGTGTGTGTGTGTGTGTGTGTGTGTGTGTGTGTAGACCAAGGCTCATATCAGGAGCCATCTTCTGTTCCTTTTCTACAGTACTCAGGTAGAGTTTCTCAGTCAAACCCAAACTCCATGACATGGCCAGTCTTACTATGCATCTTGCCAGGGGATCCCATGTCTCTTCTCTGCCTTCTGGGGCTGGAATTGTAAATGGGTTACGCTGCCCACCTGGAGTTTACATGATCTCGGCTCAGACCCTCGTCTTGCTTGGCAAAGCTTCACCACTGAGCGTCTCCCCAGCCCCTTGGTGGTGGATGCTTTAAAAGAGGGCAGCGTTAAACAGTTTCCCTAACAATTTAGCAAGAATGTGGTGGATGTCGGATCCTTTTGTCTTTTTCAGTGCAATATCAATTTCAAATAAATTTATCTACACAACTCTGCTGAGCCTCCATGGCTGATACACTTTGTCTTCCGTCCTACAACAATGGCAAAGCTTGAGAAATGCCACTGAAGGAAAACATTTCAATCCTCGTAGTTAAACTTGCGGCGCAGTGAAAGATGATTGTTTTAAAAATTCAAGAAACTAGGCCTGCAGTATTTTAAATAGTTTCCCTAAAAAGCAGCCCACTAAAATCCTGTATAATTTATCAGGTGAATTACAAATGAGAGTATGATCAAGCTTGCTTTGAACGGAAGTGATAAACGGATTGACCTCGTGATATAACCTCTGCAGTAATTGTCCAGCTCAGCCCTCACTGCTGCATCAGCAGATTCTTTTGGTGCTGATCCTGCATGTGGAATACGATTTTTGCAAGGTTTTACTTTGTAAAAAGAGGTTTTAAGTACAGAATTCAGACAACTACATCTTTTAGTTAAAAGATTTTTTCTGAAAAAAAAAAAGGTAGTGGTAATGCCTGCTTATTTTGTAGGAGTGCTGTGGGAATTCACCAGGAACACACTAGGGAATCTGCTCTTTGGAGATAGATCTTGGTGTACAGATATCATCTATTGTTAAGTAGAGTGTCGGAAGTGGATGCATTTCCAATTCTGTTCAGAAAGAATTTTTTTCTGAGCAATTGACAATGTGTCTATTTATGAGCTAATGAAAACAAAAAGCTGAGGTCTTCTCCCAGGTTCCTAGCGGAGGAAAGTGCACCCGGTGAAGAAGGCTCCAGTAGAATTTCTGTGCCACCAAGGACCTCATTTCCTGTTTTTAAGCCTGCAGCAAAGATGGAACACTGAAGGCAGACTGTTAATATGGAAGAGCTGAGCTGCCAATCTCTTGTCTTTCATTTTCAGTTAGTCTAATCCAGGTGAATTCATTATCATTTATTGAATTTTTTCCCCCGAGGATAATACCTGCCCATCTTCTGGCAGCACGCTGTGACTGAATTCCCAATGTGGAGGAGCTCTTTGCTTTGGGCAGTATTCACTCGTGCACTATGCAACATTCTGCTCACCCACTTGTAAATCCAGCAGCTCCCTGATAACTTCCATATACCAAATGGCATCTGAACTTTAATGGAAGTTGACACAAGATGGGAGTTGGCTTTCTGATCTTCTGATCTCTAAATCTCAAGAAATACCCGATCAGCTTCATTGACAGTGAGAAGCTTTATGAGAAATAGCGTAAACATGTGAGAGATGTGTGTCTTATAGCTCAGGTTATCCCATTTTACATACTGTGCTAACGCCAGTATTGTTTAAGCTTAATGAGTTGGTGTTCAGTAGTCATGTTTTAAAATGCTAATTGAGATAACTGAATTTTCAAATGGATAAAATTGTCCCGTTTATCTGGAACGGGAGCAGAGAAACAAAGAGGCTGTTGACTTTTTTATGCAATTGTATGCCCAATATAAGAACATAATCAATAATTCGACGTCAAGTCCCAGGAGCAGCAAGCAAGAGCAGAGTGTAACTCTTGACGGTCTGACAGTCTAGATCCAATTAGGAAGCAGAAATCACACCCGCTATTTAAGCAAAGCAGGCTTCCCATAAAGAATTGTTAACTAGGTAGAGAGCTGTTAATTATCTCGAGTGAAAGGAAGCTTTAGGGACCAGTGAGACAAAACTGCAGGTAGCAGCTGCCTCTCCAGGGACTGAGGAAACAAAAGGAAAATACTAGAATTATTAAAGCTGAGAAACTTAGAAGAGGTCGTGGCTCCAAAACTCTAGTGTTTGGAGCACAGAGTGGCAAAACCGGTCCCAGGAGTGTTAGAAAAGCTGTGTCCTGGATCAGCTGCTGTAAAGAGACACTGTCACCCCAGGGGTGAAACAGGAAGTAAAAAGCCCAGAAGGAACCGCGTCTTCCTGCACCCTCTTAGAGGCTTCCGCCCTCCCTTTAGCGGACCATATTTAGAAGAACCAGAAGGCCCAGTGGAGAAAGTAAAGGAAATTTGAGAGAGGCCCCTCTCCGATGTCACAGAGCAAGAATACAGGACAGGTTGAGCAGTGAGAAGTACTTACAGGCACAGCCGGGAAGCCTTCAGGCAGAAGAGAACCTGTGAACTCCCACGAAGGCTGAGGCATAGTCTAGGTGCCAGGAAAAGGCTGTAGAATGTAGCATCTTCTTAATTCTTGTCCCTGTGTGACAGTTTTAACAGTGCTTATTTACTTTCAAATAAATCCAGTAAAACTGGTTTGAAAGAAGGCTGTAAAATTACCACACAGCTATTGTAGGCCTCGGCAAATAAGTGGCTGCCGCTGCCGTTCCTTTTGTAACGGAAAGTTTCAAGTGTATAAAAAGCAGATAAAATAGCACACTGAACCCCCATGTCTGACTTTAACAATCATGAGTTTTTGTCCACTCTCTGTGCCACCACCCCACTTCCATGGCCCTCCCAGCCTCCCCCTGAGCTGCCGTTCATAAACAGTTCATTGTGTTTAATTGCCACCTGATGAATTTTGACAAAGCTTCATTAGATCAGGTAAGGCTCACTTAGATCAAAGCATAAACCACTGCAAATACTCCAAGCCTCCTTCAGACTGCTCTCTTGGGTCTTCTCTTGACTGTTTTCCAGAGAAGAGGCCCTTTTTTGCCAATTTCGAACTGTATGTATAGACAACATGTGCTTTTTAAAAGTCCTTCTTTCCAGGTGGTTGTGGCGCAGGCCTTTAATCCCAGGCAGATCTCTGTGAGTTCAAGGCCAGCCGGGTCTACAAGAGCTAGTTCCAGGACAGGCTCCAAAGCTACAGAGAAACCCTGTCTCGAAAAAAAAAAAGTCCTTCTTAAGATTTTGATTTTTAATTGTTCTGCTTTATTGTTTTTCATTGAACACGGCACCAGATTACATACGTATGCTTTCAGGCAAGGATGCAATGTACCCACAGCAAATTCCTCCTCCATGTCCCGCTTCCCCTCCTTCCCTGTTCCCCTTCCCAGGAGCTCTGTTTCCTCCACATGACATTTTCCCCCATGTACTTTCATATCATCTATACACATATGGTTTTTAATATCTGAGAAAAACTCAATTTCTGTCTTTCTCAGACTGAGTCAACTTGTTTACTGTAACTTCCTCAGGTTTTACAAATTTTCATGAAAGTAACATAACTGTTTTTTGGTGGCAAAAAAGAAGATCGCGTATGACATTTTCTTCATGCCTTCCTCTGTTGACGATTCTGAGTTAGCTTTTGTGGACAGAACTGTGATTAACATTGATGTGCAAGTATCTCTGCAGTGTTGGAATCCCTCTGGCTTCTTGAGGAGCATGATGTTATTCCTAGTTGTTTAGTTTACATCCGCAGCAGCAGCGTGTACGGGTTTGCTTCTATCTGCATCCTCTCACGTGTGCCATTCTGCCATTCTGACTGAGGTGGAATCAAACCTCACTGTAGCTCTAATTTGCATTTCCATGATGGCTAGTGAGGCTGAACATTTTTCCATATGTTTATTGGCCACTGGAAGAGTTTATTCTTTTAGAACTTTCTGCTATTTTCATTCGCCTGTTTATTAACTGGGTTGTTTGATTTCTTGTTATTTAATCTTTTTAGTCTTTTCTGTACTCTACATATTGGTCTTCTGTCAGATGTGTGGCTGGCAAGCCTTCTCCCATTCCATAGGCTGTGTCTTCACTCTTTCCCTGCATCATGCAGCAGCCTTTTAGTTATAAGATACCCTCTGCTAGAGCAGACCCTCCGGACACAGTCGCCTTTTCTCCCAGAGGCTGTGGAGAGCTGAACAGGCCACATCCAGCTAAGCCTTTCTCTCCTACAACTCTTCAAGAGTCAAGTCCTTTCCCACCCCCAGCCCTGAGAACTGCCCTTCGCAGTAACAAAGCCCCAAACAGAAAAACACTCCAGACAGGACAAGTGACCACTGTCACATTGCATACTAACTAGTTTAGCCCATTGTCCACAAATGACCTTGAGGCTATAAGAAGACACAATATCTCTGTCTAATGGAGTTGCTGTCGCTGACCGTGAGCCCTTTTCCTACCACAACACACGTTCCTCCTCCTCTCCCTGGGCTGGTTCAGGCTTTCCTTCCAACCCCTCGTCAGTTCTAGTGAACCCTTTGCCTGATAGTGGGTTCAGCTCTGTCCCTCTTTTTAACCCCATCTATTGAACTGGAGACCATCACATATTTGTCAGCTGTTACTATTATTTCTTGACTTCTTTGAGTCTTATTCCAAAAGTCCTTACCTATTTGATATCTTGAAATATTTTCCCTCCTTTTTCCTGTATCAGATTCAGAGTCTTGGGTCTTACATTAAAGTCTTTGAGCGTTTTGAGTTAGTTTTCATACAGGGCAGGAGAGGGGAGTCTAGTTTCATTTCTTCTGCATGTTTTTATTTAAATTCGACTTCAACATTATTGCTGAGGTCTACCCATGGCTGTGTGTGACCATATTTCATTTCTCTTCCTTGTTCTATAGCAGTACATCATAGGGATATCCCTGCTTTCTCCCCTCTTTGTTCTGTTGATATATAATTGTGTTGTTTTCATCCTTTGGCTATTACTAACAATACAACTATAAACATTCTGAACACAAAATGTCCTCTAGGATACATTTGTCTATGTTTCTGTTAAGAATATGTCAAAAATGGGTCTTAGGGTATGGCTATGTTGAACTTTAATAAATATTGTCTGATAGTTTTTTAAAGTAGTTAAATCAGTTTATTATCCATCATCTCTAGTTGCTTCATATGTCAACATCTGATGTTGTCTCTACTTTTTATTTTAGCTGTTCTATGAGGTATATCATATTTCTTTCTCACTTTAATTTGCATGTCCTTAATGAGTACATTTTCTGATGCTTAACCTGGTAACTGAATATATTTTGTAAAGTGTTCAAGTCATATTTTTCTTTATGATTTGTGTTTGCATGCTCAGAATACAATTTGGGGGAGGAGTTGGACAAGAACCCTGAAGGCATTTTCTCCTACTGTAACTCAACTTTCCATTCTCTTGATGATATTTTTTATAATAAAGTCCATAATTTTAATGAGGTTCAATATATCAGACTTCTTCTTTGTAGTTCTTACTGAATTTTATTTGGAGTGAGGCTCTTGCCTCTTCAATTTGGGTCTGTAATTACCTGCAGCTGAACTCTGTGACATGCGACAGATGACCCACAATCATGTAGTGGAAAAAATAGCGTTTTCCCACTATGCCTTCCTCTCAGTCATAAAGTGACAGTGTGGACAGGACAGTCTGTAGTTTCCCTAGCTCTGTATCCCTGTGTGGATACCGTGCTGTTTTAATTGTAATAGGAATGAGGATATCTGGTAAGGTAAATTCTTTTTTAAAAAATATTTAAAATTAAATGTTTAAAAAATATTGTTGTAAACCACTGTGTAGATGCTGAGCACTAAACCTGGGTTTTCCGAAAGAACAGCAAGTGCTCTTAGCCACTGACCCATCATCTCTCCGCCCCTCTAGTGCACATTTCATGAGCTTTGTCCTCCAGAATTTTCTTTGCCTTTTTAAATTTTTACATATATTTTAAGTTAGTTTAATTTTCACATTATCTGATAGAGTTTTAGTTAGGATTAGATTTAGCCTATAGTTTGTCTAGAAATGGCTTCTTTAAAATATAGACTGATTTTATTCATAAGCATTCTGTTAATTGTTGATTAACAGACATTAATCCAGACAGCTTTATTTTCTTTGATAAGGCAGATTCCGTAGAAGCCATGTAAATTCTTAAGTTTATTTCTAGGCAACTATTCTTGATATCATAAATGGAATCATTTTATTTTATGTTTTGTTAGTATATGAAAATTAATTTGCTAATTCATGTTAATTCAAATAGATTATTTGGAGATAAGTGTGTTTTTTCCCTCTCCGTACACATAATAATATCGGCTACCAATTTTGACAATATCTTTATTTGTGTCTTTCCAACTCATGCCTTTCACTTCTTTTTCTTGCTTTCTTGCATTGATTGAAATCACTATTGTTTCTAGGCCACCACAAGTACACACCGGGTGTGGACACTCTCACTGGAGATCTGTCCCTCTAAATGTGTCTTTTTACCTTACCATCTGCAGATGCCCCAGAAAAAGTTCTCCACATCCCTCATCCTCCAGCTCTGAAACAGAGGGCATCCCAATTCTGCAATGGTCTGGAAACTGTGTTCATGTTGCTAGTGGTAACAAGCACAGGGTTTCACTGAAGGATCAGAAGGACAGAAACACTTAGATGGATGACAGGTGTCACGACAAGTCTCTTATCAAAGTAGCATATGCGCATAGATTGTGTCCATTGTCTTTGCCACAGTGTGACAAGTCTCCTAACAAAGTAGCATATGCACATAGATTGTGTCCATTGTGTTTGCCAGGCTGTGAGACAGCTTTATTTTTGCCTTTCTAATCCTTTTCTCTTACTTTTCTTTTTCTTGTTTTATTGTACTGATGAGAACCAATTGTTTTCCAAAAGATTGGAACTCCTATTTGCTTTCCTAATCTTTTAATCTTACTTTTAATTATTGGGACCAGAAAATTATTCCTTTCTAAATTTCTAAATATTTTGTAGTGATTGTACATACCAGCTGAAGAACATTTTGCAGAATGAAACTGTTAATGTTATCCTTAATTTTGTCCATATTTACTAGGTCTATGTGTGGAATCAGGCTGATTCTTCACATGTTATAATTGAAAACATCTAGTTTTTACAAAACTGTTGAGTAAAATTTTCAAAAATCAAATTTAAAATGACAAATTTAGTTAAGAACATTTTATTTGAAAAATTGAGAATTCTTAATTGATTTGTATTGCTCTTTTTACTTTAATATGTAGCAATGAAACTCTTTAAAGAAAATTACATTTTTAAACTATCAAAATAGCATTTCATATTTTCTAATAAAATATATCAAAACTTATTCATCTTGGGTACAATTGCCATATTACTTTTATTCTCTAAATCATTAATATCAAAATATTTCAACTAAATAAAAACAAGTGATGAGAAATTTACTAATATGAAGGCAATAAAATTTTTAAAATAAATTTCTAATCATCATTGGCTTATTCTTCTTTTAATTATGTAAGTTCCTCAGACATGCCCAGTCCAACAACAGACGTCTAGTGTAGCATAATAATTAAATGTAATTATCTTTTTTGATATTCTGCCATCTTTGATATTTTCAGTCACGTGTTAATGATAGTTTTGTATTTTTTTTCACCCAGGTCTATTTGTCAATGTAGGAAGGAAGAGAGTATCTTGACAGTGTCTTAGGTTGATTTACAATGTTAGCATATTTAGGTATGTGGAACACAGAACTCCATTTGTCTTGCTGTTCTCACAAATGAGCCTTGGTGAATCTGACAAAGACCTTGGTACAAAGTTACAAAGAAGAAAAGGCATGGGCATCCTTGTTCATCATGCAGTGCAAGGAACTGCTCAGCCAGTTCTTCTCCAGCCTTTTTGTGCTCTTCTGGTCGCCTTCTAGAAGGCCCCGCCATGTTTGTAGTTTAGCTTATTCCTCCATTTAGTTGTTTATTTCTGTTGCTTATGTTTTGACTCTCTGTTGTCAAATACATTGCTGGGAATTGTGTTGTTATACTAGGCTAACCCTGGCATTGCCATGCAGTGGCCCTCCTGATTATAATAATTACTCTCTTTAAAGTCTACTCTATTCATTTTTAATATTGTTAATCTGAGCTTCTTTTTGTTATTTATGTTTGAGACTGTAGTTTAATTGCAACATTTTCCCCTTGCCTTCCCCTCCAAACTCTCCAACATACACCTCCCCACTGTCCTTCATTGCATGCATCTATGAATTTGTGTAGACATACATACATATTCCTAAATATAAACTGTTGAGTCCATATCATATTAGTTGTATGTATGTTTTTAGGGTTAACCATTGAGTACTGCACAACTAATTGTTGTGCTCTTCCCTGGGGGGGACCACCTCTCCCCTGGCGGGGACCACCTTTCCCCCTCCCAGCTTTACTCAGCTGCCAGTAGTTCTTTGTGTAGGGTTGAGGCCTCCTGGGCTTTTCCCTGTCCAAGTTAATATGTTTGGCGGTACCCTCCTTATTCAGCTCAAATTTAGGCTGTCAAGATGTTGAGAATTTGCTGATGTTATGAAAGGCATAGTCAGCAAATTCCCTGGTCCTCTGGCTCTCACCATCTTTCCACACTGTCTTCTGCAATGTTCACTGAGCTTTAGGTGTGGGAGTATTTTGTAGATGTGCCCATTGGAACTGAGCTCCACAAGTCTGCATTTTGATTGGTTGTGATTTTCTGAAATGGTCTCTGTCTGTTGCAAAGAGAAGTTTCCTTGATGAGGGATAATGACTACACTTATCTAGGGGTATGAAGAAAAATGTTTATAGATTATTGATGGGGATAATTACTGGTTTTAGTAAATTAGTGGTTGCAGATTCTCCTCCAATAACCATAATTTCACTAGTACTGAGTAGCTACCTAGGTTTCCAGTACCAAGCATGATATCTCTCTTTTTGAGTAGGTCTTCAGTCAATTTGAGATCTGTTGGTTACCACCAAGGTATGTGTGCCAGGACTGCACCTGTAGGGTTTTTAAGCCATGCTATGCTGATCGTTGATGTGGGTCATAGTAATCCAGGCTTTTTTTTTTCTTAATGTTTATTTGGAATTTTCTATGATTTACTTCCCACTTTTTCATATTTAAAAGTCTTGTGTACGCCATAGGTGGTTGGAGTTCTGTTTGTGACCTGTTGCTTAAAATCTTTTTCTTTAAATAATATTTAGTCTACGCCAATCTGATGCAATTATGGGTATATTTGGTGTTTAAATTCATTATCTTATTTTCTGTGTGTCAGTGTTTTCTTTCTTGCACTTGCTATTTTTTTTTACATTGACCAAATATTTTATTTTGTTTCTTTATACTAAAACTATATAAAAAAGGGCTGGGGTAATTGCTCAGTGGTTAAAGTGTTGCCACACGTATGACAATCCATGTTCAATTCCTTATGTAAAACCCAAGCACAGTAATACACACCTGTAATCTCAGTGCTCCTGAAAGGCAAAATGGGAGGCAAACACAGGAGAATCCTGGAAGCTCCTTAGCCAACCACCCTGGCTTACTACTGCAGTGGCAACCAACAAAAGAGCCTTGCCTCAAACAATACAGAAGGTGAGGACCAATATCCAAGACTCCCCTACTCCTACACCTTGCAGTAGTTCACCTACACATAAACATACACTCAAAATGCATAAGGCATATTCAGTTTAATAGATAAACTACTTACTACTTTCTTTGCAGCAGGTACTAAAAAGTCAGGACTATTCTGATTCCATAAAATTCTCTCTACTTTTTCATGGTATTGGTGTCACATTTTAATTCTAATGGCACTCGGGCATGACTTAAACTCTTCTGTCTACTCATTGTCTATATAAATGTTTCTTCCTGAGAGAGCTTTGCTAGCACTATCCTGACTAAGGTATCACCACCATTCCACCCTTTCCTTTCCATCTCCTTATTGTTTTGTTTGCTTTTCTTTCTGGGCTTTCAGCATGAAACATTATATATAAAAACCCAGAGTCTGGGTTTTGCATTAAATTTCCCAAGGGTAGAACTGTGTCTGCCTTGTTGACACTCAATAAACCTATGTTTAACCAGAGGGTGGATAAAGGCTGCCAAGCAAAGGACAAAAGCACTAGCTCTCACAACATTAGAAGATCAATCCATAAACCATAGAATTTTAATGTGAAGAACACTTGGGGTGGCTATGAGGATCGCTGCAGAAATCGCTAAGTGTGCAGATCTCCCCTGTGCACACTTTTTTCATTCGCTCGCTACTTCCTGAATACCTGTGTAGATCCGGGTGGATGTCTTTGCTGCATGGGGGAAGAGCAGCCCTCTCCAACGGGTTCTGCAGTTCCTGGCTGGAGAGATGAATAAGGGCTGGATGGTGGAGAAAAGACTGCAAATAGGGAATGGAGATTACATTGTCTGTGAAGCATTCTCGAGCTGAAGGAAATCAGGAGCTTTGAGCCTCATGTCTCCAGATCAGTAACAGCAAAGCAGTGAAAAAATTCCAAGGGGTATTCACACTTAAAGGTTCTTAGGATTGGCCCATAATATTCTACACTCACAGCCCTGACTTTGTAATTCCCTATTAAATTCATTCTTGAGATTCAGAAACCAAAGACCACTATGCCTGGAAATTTGGGCCAGGATCCTGTGCTAACAGCACCTCAGATGCCCAGTGTTTGCTTGGGACAATATTAGCCTTTAAGGCAAAAATCAGCAAGTAAAAATCAAAAAAGCAAAATCAAAACTAACAGTCACATGGCTGGAAACATGACTCGGTGATTTATGTTCTTCCACAGGGCTAGGGTTTGGCTCACAGGGCTCCCATCAGGCAGATCACAGCTACCTGTAACTGCAGCCACAAGGGATCTAGTGCCCTCTGGCTTCCTCAGGCACTTGCACAAGTGTGGTACACATAAAACTCATCCAGATACCCATACACATATGTGACGGTCATATCCTAAACCTTCCATGTGCCCTATCTCCATGTGAAGTTACAAACCAAGTTGCTTTTGTGGTTGTTGCATCCCAAATGCTTTCCCCTGGTTGTTGATTCAGTTTTCCGTCCAGTCTGGTTCCCGCTGTCATTAAGTCCCAAAGAAATCACACAGAGAGTCTACATTAGTTATAAACTGATTGGCTCATTAGCTCAGATTTCTTATTAACTTTTATAACTTATATTAGCCCATTATTTTTGTCTATGTTAGCTTCATAGCTCGGTACCTTTTTCAGCAAGGCAGTCACATCTTGATTGTTCTGTGGCGGGGTCACAACTGCTGAGGAATGGGCTTCCTTCTTCCCAGAATTCTCCTGCTCTCCTTGACCCACCTCTACTTCCTGTCTTGTTGTCCCACCTATAATTCCTGCCTGGCTACTGGCCAATCAGTGTTTATTTAAAATATAATTGACAGCACAGTGGTATGACATCTGGACAGTAAATAAGAGAAACGGCGAAAGTGCTTTGTCAGTGACCATATAGCTCATGCTGGTTTGTCTTGTGTGTGCTTCTTCCGAAAGATGCCCTCAACAATAAACCAGCATTGCTTCACACTCAATCAGATTACACAGCAAGATGCATGGAAGCCTTGATGGTTTTTAGCATGTCTAATTCTTGGAAAATGAGTCTTTTTACGTTGTCAGAAACAGTTATTACCAAAGGCAAAGATTAATCCAAGCTATTTAAGATTTAAGGATAGAAGGGAGAAGGAGCAATGGTTTAAAATATTGTTCAGTGGGAATTGAAATGTTTTCATACTGGCCAACATATCCATCAAATAATACTTTTAAGTATATTTAAAGCCTTTAATGACAATGTAGGGCATTTGTATTTTATCAATTTGAGCCATAGAAAATGCAACAAACCTAGTAACAATACACACTGTGTTTTGCACGGGGAAACTCCTAGGTGTTAGATTCCATAATCAATGTGTAAGTTAGGTATTTTGTCATGTTGTCACTAAATAAATCCTATGAGGCAGTGTCCTGGGCATTGGTAGGCAGTTGTTTTACCTTTTGATCTGTAAATTGCAAAGCTCATTGTTGGTGTAACTCTACCCTTCAAATCCAAGTCTCAAGTCAAACAAATAAAAGCGATTTTTGGTTCGGAATGCCCTTCATCCCATCAGTGAACACAGTCAGCTGGGACGGGATTCACTGGATGAATAAACCTTGATGCACCTTCTAATATCTTGAGCTCCCCAATTGTCAGTTTTTCCAGATGAACTTCTTGTGCAAACAATGCAAAATGTATTAACAGCCTTTTACATTTTTGAACCATGCTGCAGTCTTTAAAAACTGAGCCTATCTGACTGGCCCATTTTCCTCCCCAGTGGAGAGCCTTCTGTAACTATGTGTGTGGCACCTTAGATATTTTTCACTGGAACAAAGCATAAGAATAAAAAATAAGTAAATAGGTTATAGTCCCTGGGCTGGAGCCCTAGGAAATGTCAATGTGCTGTGTTCACGCACAGCCAGCTTAGCCCCTTTAATGCCCATTTGCCTGAGTTTATGAGATACTGTTCTTCTGGATTTGGCCTTTTTGAAATGATCCAGCTGGGAGTGAGTCCATTTAATTTTTCTGTCACTAATTCATTAGAAATGTCAGTCACAGAAAGCAACTCAAGAAAGACCATCTGCTTTCCAAAAACCTTAAGTGCACAAAGAACAAGGTGGCTGTACACCCCAAGTCTGTGCTGGAATGGCTGTTCCTAAGATGGGTACAGCCTCCACAGACTCGTCCTCACCCCACGAGCAGCGGGACCCTCCTGAGCCTCAACTACCTCACCTGCTTCTCGGAACTGGGTGGGACTTCTGGATGAGCTGCTCCTCTCGCCGTGGTGAAATTGAGAATATGACGTGAACACTTCAACGGCCACCTTACCCACAGAGAATGGGAGTTGTCTCCTTCTGTGATTTCTGCTCTTTAATAGTAATTGGCCGTGCTTTTAAAGAGATATTAAAGTATTCAGACTACAAGGAAACAGAGTATTTGTCCAGAAGAAAAGTCCTCTTTTTAACACTTGGTATGTGTATTTTTCAAAAATTATTTCCTCTAGAAAAGGTTTGCAGCAAAGTTACTTGAATACCTTTTTAGATGTGGAGCAGGCGTGGGAGATGGAGAATCCAGTCAGTAAATGCAGTGGCCACTGGTGCTGGCCTTTGCTTTGCTTGCCCGGGCTCCTGAGGAAGAAGTGTGAGGTCCAAATCCCCACCCTCTTGGAGCTTCCACACTTTAGAGAAGAGAGCTAATACAAACTAAATAAGTAAATCATAAAGGATAGAGAACATTTTATAAAGGAAAATAAAGATGAAGGATTCCATAATTACAGCCAGGCTCTCCTGTGAAATGAGTGAGCTTCACCAGAAGGTTATGCTGACACCTTCTTTGTATTTTATTTTGTGAGGAAAGCAAAATGTCCCTCCGTACAGGTTTCTATTCTTTGGTTGTGTCCACATAGGACTGTCTTAATTTTGATGGCAACTTAAAAATAGAAACTACAGCATTGAAAACTGAACAGTTTTTCCTGATGAGAACCCAGAGGTGATGAAGTCTGTGGATACAAAATTACGCTTTCTACTTGCCTAATATGTGAGGTGGCACAATCTTAACTTCTTCACTGTTGGCAAAGTTCCATCCCACAATATTTAGGAGGCTGGGTGAAATGGGAGGAAGCAAGAACTCTGGGACTGACTGCGGGGAAGCTTCAGGCTGCAGGATGATCTGCCATGCACCAAGCAATAAACAAAAATCTGCCAGGCACCAGGCCTTCGTTCTTGCATGGAAAGGAAACAGACTATGCCCAAGTGCATTTATTAGAATTTAAAGCTAGCCCAGAAACTTTCCGTGTCTTTTTTTTTTTTATGTAAGAAAATATATATCACATTGACTTGCCTTGAGGTAAACAGATCAATTCTGCAGGGTGCAAAATAATTCTATAGAACAGTTGGCAAATGAAGATGAATTCAGCTCTGTTAAGCATATGTGAAGAAGGAGTCCTGCAATCATTGGAAGTGAGTCACCGGCACAAGTAGAGGGTGTTCAGTGCCAATGGGCGTGTCAGCCAGCCTCACTTCCACTCCCTGCTCAGTCTGGAGAAGGTCACTCAGGTCTCCAGGCATGAGCACTTCTTTCCTTTCTCCGGTTTCAGGAAGGGTTCTGTGGCTTCTGATTGCTGTCAGGAGCCACATGACAGTTTGATTCGAGTTTTACAAATACAAAGCAAGAGGGACAACAAAAGCTATATTCATGAGACTAACCCAACTCTACTAATACATGAGGAAGACAGTGCAATGGGTATAGAACTAGATTTTGCCACCCTTTAGTTGGGTACCTTCTTGAAGTTACAGTATTTCCCTGGGAATTAAAATATTTCATCAGCAAGGAAGATATCTGTTGATAGGAAGTATGATTCTATGTAACTTTAAAAAGGATTTTATTTTTAAGGTAGGTTTCTATATGAGATTTTCATGCATATTTCATTTTTGTTGACTCCTGTCATGAGATGGGTGATTCCAGAAAGATGAGTTTGAGGGTGCTATAAGGCTTAAGGCAGAGATTTTGATAAGACACATGGTTTTGGTTTGGATTTTTGTTTGCCTGTTTGTTGTTGTTCCTTGGTGATGTTGCGCTTTCCTTGGAGCCGCATTCGAGTCAAAAGCCCAGCAATCACCACATTCACGAACCCACCTTTGGAAGAAGCAGGTGTCACTGGGTGTGGTACCAGCTCTGTGAAGCTGAGGGAGCAGGGCTGCCATGGTGTGAAGGTGATAGACTGGCCGATGTGATAAGACCATGATCTTAACAGGAGGGAAGGGCTCGGGGGAGGGGGAGGAGGGGCAGCAGCTTGTACACCAGGAGCCTAAGGGCTGCTTTTGTTTGTGTTTTCTTTGGCCATCCAAATCTGAACATAAAGTGGCGGGACACAGGGGTAGCTCGGCTTTTCTTTTTTCTTTTTTAAGATTTTTTTTAATATTTATTTATTTATTATGTATACAATATTCTGTCTGCGTGTATGCCTGCAGGCCAGAAGAGGGCACCAGACCTCATTACAGATGGTTGTGAGCCACCATGTGGTTGCTGGGAATTGAACTCAGGACCTTTGGAAGAGCAGGCAATGCTCTTAACCGCTGAGCCATCTCTCCAGCCCCTCGGCTTTTCTTTCAAGTCTTACATTACCCCAAAAGCATTTTCAGCATGAGCTAAGTGTCTGGCAGGTAAGGGACAAACAAGCCTTGTGACCGGCTTCACTTGGTGCCCACGTGTGCATTCTACTTCCTCCCATTCAAGTCGGAAGAGTTTGAAGTGTGGAGGGCAGAGGATCTAGTCCCTTCAAATGGTCACCTCAGAATACTGTGTTTATGGTTCCTTCTTTATACTATTGATGCACCATTTCATTATGTTTGTGGCTATTTCCTTTAAAACAGAATAAAAATAAGGCCTACATAAAAAGTACCCTAAATAAAATGAAATAAAACATCATGGTTGTATAAATGAAACTCTGGAAACATGGCTTGTGTTGTAGACAGTTTACCTCCTAATCTGAGAATTTTATCAAAACATTCAACAGAGATTGTACACATTCCATGCTAAGCCAAAACACAGTAAAAAATAAAATGTTGAGCCAAACTCCATTACTTAAAGTATTCATTCATTCAGGAGGAGACATGTGCAGATTGCCATTGGTTCTTTTAACTGTATGTCATGGCTGGGGGTGGAGAGTGGACAGCACCTGACTGAGTTTTGTAATTAAAATGTGTAGTGTAAAATTAACCACTTATCAGATGTTTAGTGTGCAAGGAACATACTGGGGTTTCTCAACCTAGGTGTCATTTCTTTGTCCTGGGGCACTGTCACAAGCACCCTGAGCCATTCAACAGCATTCCCAACCTCACACTCATCCTCCAATTGCAATAGCCAAAAATATCCCCCAGACATTACAAAATGCCCCTGTGGGGAGGAGGAAGCAAAATCAGCCTGCTGGATTAGAACGTGGTAAATAAACCTAACTGCAGTACAAGGCAGAGGTGTTGAGGGTGCAGACCAGCACTGGAGGGTGCTGAGGGAGGAGGGTTGCCCACCAGGAGAAGACATATTGGAGAGAGCAGAGGGAAGAAAGTAGACTGGGCAGGCCCTTGAAGTTGTTCAAAGATGTTAAGTCAAACTGTGACTTGCTGACTGGTCTTATGTTTGTGGTGCACAATCTAGTACTTTGAAGTATGCCCTCTTAATTTCAAAAATGCTTAAACTTCTAAATATATAAAAAAATTAGAATGCATTCACAAGTGAGAAAGTGGTAAACTTAAATCATTTTTAACTCCCAATTTAAATGAAGACTGAATGATTTCCGTACTTAATAATGAGCAAAGTAAAAACCATCTAGAAGTAATTGGATGGAGTGTAAGCTTAGTGTTCCCATGTCTATAGATGCCACAAGGATGTTTACTGAAAGGAGAATGATATATATGACCCTATGTCAATAAAGTTACCACTTAGGAGGACTTTTTCCTTACCCTTCTATCCCCCACAGAAAGAAAAATTCCACACTGTTGAAACGTTGTATACTGTTCTCCAACTCTTCTTTTGGGGAGCAAATGTGCACAGTTGTTTTTCAAATACTTTATTGAATCTTCCATTTAATCTTAACTTTGAAATCATCCTTTCTCAAAAGAAGTGACTTGCTAAACTTTATCGCGTTGGGAAATCAGAAACCATCCCATGCTGCTCTGTGGGAGTGCCGTTCTCTTCCTCCTAGTGCCACCCCCAGAATCTGATTGAGCGGCTCAAGGCGATGCATTTAACCAGATATGAAGCTGGTTCTGATCCTGTGGTCACCAAATATTGTGGCTCTGGATCAGTCATAGACATCTTCTAAGAATACTTGACCTTCAGTTCCCCTTCAGGGAGTTTTCATTCTCTTTAAGGGATACAAATAATGTCTGTATCAATGTGACTGCTTGGCAAAATTAAAGTGCAGGAATATAGCAGATGCGAGACTTAACTAGGGATGTACTCCAAATCAGATTACATCATGATCTGGATTACATTTCAGACATCTGAATATCAAGTGCTTTCAAGAAACAGAAGCATGTAACTCCATAATGATCTGTGTGGGGGAAGGCTGATACCACTAAAGACATCTCACCCAGGCAAGTGTCTCGCAAACTCCTTATAAGTACTTGTTGAAGTAAGTAATGTGTGCCGATCTCTGTCCTGGTAGCAATATATAGAAGGCTTTTCAAAATTAATTTTGCCATGTATTTTTTTTTTCTTTCTTTGGCTATGACTCTGAACTTCTATTATTAATTATTCACAGACATTCCCTTCAATTTAAGCTTCAGTGAGAGTCTCATGAATAGAACAATGAATAGCCTGTCTTTCTGACCCATCAATAGAGGGAGATGAGCTAATAGCCTTGGTACTTCTGTAGGGACCCTGGTAGTATTGCAGCAGATCCTAAAGGCATATGGCGAAAACGTCTTATTGTGTTGAAGTCACTCTGCGTTGATGAAAGGAGCAATTGGTGACAGAGGATAGGGGAAAATCCTGGATTGTAAATTAAGTGAAAGGTGATAGAATATTTAGAATAGAAACACCTACATTAAATGTTATTTTTAGGATGAGGAAGGTGTACCAGATGTTCTGTGGGTTTGCTCTTTTTTTTTTTTTTGGTGATTCTTATTTTTCTTTGTTTTTGAGTAGAAACATGAAATAGATCAAAACTCCTTCACAACTGTGCAACAGAAATAGAGCAAACAACACAAGTGCTAGATAAAGCCCGCCTGAAAATAATTGCCACAAGCTATTTGCAGCTTCATTGTGAGTTAGACCGCAAGAATGTGCGTGATAAAAGTGGCATCTGCCATTTCAAAAACAATATAATTTATTTAAAAATGGATCTGTATGCACTGCTTAGATTGACAGGTCTTTACATTTTGATGATAATTTTATCACTACCACCCCCAAGCCCCGGTATTTTATGTGCTTTTTGCTTTGGGATTTTCTTTGAGTTAAAAATTGAACAATCTTATTGCACTGCAGAAAAGATTTCATTACTTCCGAGGTGACCTTTCAGATTCTATTAGGACAGGAAAATAACCCTTAACAACATCACTTAAAACCTGTCTTCCCGTCCTGCCTTTGCCTGATTCTAGCACCTCCAAATGTTCTAGAAACTCTTTCTTTGACATTTCTCTTCTCCTTGATTTTCGCAGTCAGAGTCTGTAATAAGAATGTGTGAAGGATCTTTGGAAGTCATCCTTTCCATTCTTCTGCCTGCGTCTGTGATTCTGAAACTCACACTATATATTGTCATGAAGGCTTTTTAAAGACAAGTGCTAGATCCTAGAAGATGTGACTGGAATATCCTTATTTCTATGATAATTTAACAGACACTCCAATTTGTATGTCTGTACCTGGTGGGCACCTGGTCACAGTGCTTTCTTCCTCATGGAATATCCCATGATTCCTTTAGCGCCTGTTGTGGTTTATCATCAGTTTTAGGTATTTCATAAGAACTACAAACTGAATGTTAATTAACTGTTTTCACCTTTCCTGTTACAGATGCAATGGTGCCAAAGAAAGCAAATTGTTTTTTCTGTGTCACTCTATAGCAAGTCACAATACTTTATTTATTTAAAGAGATCCCAAAATATGCATTGGACCCAGTATTCACTGCTCAACTAAATTAACTCATGAGGAGTAATATTTTTATATTACTTCAATAGTCCTGAGTCCGAGACATTAGAAATATCAGGGTCTAGACAGCAAAGAGGACCCTAAGAGAGACATACATGGATCTAATCTACATGGGAAGCACAAAAAGACAAGATCTCTTGAGAAAATTGGGAGCATGGGGACCATGGGAGAGGGTTGAAGGGGAGGGAAGAGGCATGGAGGGGAGCAGAGAAAAATGTAGAGCTCAATAAATCATTTTAAAAAAAGAAAAGAAATAAAAAAGAAGTATCAGGGTCTGATTTCATCTGCTCCAGAATTCCTCGATCCACTGGCCTGTGCCTTGTACTACACATGAAATGACTTAAAACCACTCTCTACAATTTCCATTTGACTCAAGTACAACTGTAAAAGTAAGAAGCCCTCAAAACAAGCACAGTTGGCAGTTTCTATAATGCTTTCTCCTCTCAGGAAAGACTGTGTAACCACTGAGGTGTGAAGAATTTGAAAAGGTATTATGGGAAATTATCTTATATTAGAAGATGAAGAACTAAAGGGACCCTGGAGTGAGGTTGAAGAAGATAGCCTATTTGTCTGAAAAACGAAGGAAAGAAGGGAGGAAGGAAGGAAAGAAGGAAATTTCACTAATTCAGTGATTATTTTATCTATGCAGTTATATGAAGATGGTGACCAATGATTTCTCTATAAATATACAGAAATAAGGTCTTAGCAAAAACAGAATAAGCCTTAGATAAAAGGAAAATGCCCTCAAAATGAAGATGTTATCTAGTAGAAAGGATTACTTTGGGACTGTAGATTGTTTCATTGGAAAGTAATAGGAATACAGAGCTATGAGTGTCTGGCATATAGAAGTCAAATGCACATTTTTGAGCCTCCTGTTTCTGTACTGCTTAAGATTTATTTCAATTTATTACTTAATTTCTTGATTAACCTCTTTGATTTCATCATATTTATCATAATCTCATGAGTGAAGCTTTTAGACTTCATTTTCAAAAAAGGGAGATGACATTAATGTTTGATTATTTTATCAAGAATATTTTTGTCTCCTTGTTTTCCTTCTTTTGCTGTTAGTACTCCAATTTAGTCAAAACATTAGCTCCAAAATGAAAAACAATTCCAGATGCATACAAAAGCTCCTCTAGCCAGTGTCAATAGAGATCAGCTTTCAGAATATTTATACCATAAGGGATGCGTGCCTGGGATCCAGCTGAGTTCACCACACTGAGTCTTCATGTATATAGGATTGGTGTTTGTTTTCAAAATAACCCACATGAGTGTATTTTTAGAGTGAAATCTTCAGAGTTGGAAATTATCTGAATTAGGTACTATTTTTAACTCTTTCTTCTTTCCTTTTCCTTTGTTTCTTTCTTTCCTTTTTTAGTTTGCAGTGAAAGATTTTAAATTCTCTTCTCTTTGGGACAAGTGATTTTTCTCAGATTTACAAAGGAAATAGTTGCCTTGGGATATAACAGGGATGGAGGAATGTCTGAAATGAGTGTTTTTGTATTCATGCCAGAGCAGAATTGTGGGCAGTAGGTACTTGTGTCGAGCATTCTGTTTTGGAAAAGAAGATAATCACACCATGATGCTACTAGCAATGAACACTCAGAGATACAAAACACACACACTCGCTTTTCAACACATAAACACACCACTGTACACACACACACACACACACACACACACACACACA
Organism: Ondatra zibethicus; assembly: GCA_004026605.1. Lineage (NCBI taxonomy): Eukaryota > Metazoa > Chordata > Mammalia > Rodentia > Cricetidae > Ondatra > Ondatra zibethicus. The sequence continues at coordinate 261,319 of PVIU01000099.1, read as the reverse complement.
TATGCATACACCACTCTATATACACATATACACCACTTTACACAAACACACACACATCACTCTATACACCAAAAATAAAAGAAGAGAAAACTGCTTCAGAACTATAGAGAAGAAATCAGGATGAGCTGTTTAAGCGTTTCCTGTTGAGTCAGACATATGCTGGCTCTTAAACTATACCAAGGTAACATGATGGAGGTTTCTGTTGTCAGTTTCTCCCTTTTTGTGCACAAGACATGTTCAGCGTGAAATATTCCTCCACCACAGACTTTGAGAGGAAGCTCCAGATGTAGAGAATATGACGCATGGATGGGTCTCAACCACAGCCCTCTTCCTACAGTCCTGTAGCTCAGCAACACTCAAGGGCCAGCTAAGAGTTCATTTGGATCTCATAACCTGCTCACTGTGTAGTCCCAATTTGACTTTTTAGACAAGACCATCTCAAGTTGGTACTTCCATCTTTACTTATTTGCTGAGATTTGGGTATTGTCTTCTGTGATTCTTTTCATAGTACCTGATGACTCAAAAACCCTCAAACTAGACCTTTTTTCACACACAGGGGTTTTTAAAATGTAATGTAAAGATTCTTTTCATTTTTTTTGGTAGGCTGAAGCAAATAAACACCATGCTGCTAGTGCCATCCTGCTAGTACTGTGACCAAGAGAAAACAAGGTCTGAATAGTTTCTATTGTGTGCTAAAGAGAACCAGTTCTAGTTTGATTTCTGTTGCTGTGCTAAAACACTCAGATAAAATGCAGCATATGGAGGAAAAGGTTTAATTGCTTACACATCTGGGTCACAGTCCATCGTTGAGGGTCATCAGGGCAGAAACCCAAGCAGGAGCTTGCCACAGAAGCCATGGAGAATCACTGCTCTCTGGCTTTCTTATAGACTCATACTTAGAGAGCTTTCTGATACAGCTGTAAGACCAACCGCCCAGAGAATTGCACTTCCCCCACTGGGCTGGGCTCTTGCAAATTAATTAACGGTCAAGACAATTTCCCACAGACATGCTTACAGACAAGTCTGATCTCAGCAACCCTCATTTTAGATTTCCTTCTTAGGTGACACTAGTCCAGTGGTTCTCAACCTGTGGGTTGTGATCCCTTTGGGATCACATATCAGATAGCCTGCATATAAATATTTACATTATGATTCATAACAGTAGCAAAATTATAGTTATAAAGTTACAACGAAATAATTTTATGGTTACAGGTCACCACAACATGAGGAACTCTGTTAAAGGGTCTCAACATTAGGAAGGTTGAGAACCGCTGCTCTAGACTGTTGTCAAATTGACAGTTAAAGCTACAGGACACAGCCCAAACAGCATACAGTCCAAACGGATGATGATATGTGACCAAGTCATCTGAGTCATCAAGGAGTTTATATGAGTTTGCCTGGGTTTGAAGTCCATTTTACATCATCTCTAAACTTGCTGTTCTTTTTTTTTTAAGTACTCACACCAGTACTGGTGGCCCCTACCTTTGATCCCAGAATAAAGAAACAAAGGCAGATGGATTTCTGTGAGTTCGAAGCCTGGTTTATATAGCAAGCTCTAGTCCAATCAGAGCTGCATAGTGAGTACCTGTCTAAGAACACTACAATAAAATAAAAACAAATAAAAGTACTCAAGATTTTACCTCAGTTGCAAAATGAAGCAAAGTCCTCAGCATATACCTTATGCGTATACCTTAATATAAGGTACAAGGATTGCTGCAAATTCAAGTTCAAGACCAGCCTGAACTACGTAGCAAGACCCTGTCATGGAGGGTGACTGAGGCTGAGAGAAAAAAGAGATATAGAAGAAATTTTCTGGGAGGAGAGAAGAAAAAGGGGGGAGAGAGGGGAAGAATTAGGGGAAGAGAGGAAACTTTCTATAAACTCCTAAATCTAACAGCTTTAACATGCCAACTCCTTTCTCTACACTGCCTCTCACTGGAGACCATTTCTCCCCGTGGCGACTTTAATGTGAATCCTCAAGGAAGCCAGATTCTCTTGTGTCTCAGCCTCGGCTGTCATCAACATCTAGGAAACAAGATGATCAATGGCAGAACAGAAGTGAAACAGTAGTGAGACAAGCTTAAACACATGCCCCGATCTGTGTCACACTCACACACACACACAAAACACAAATGACTTTAAAAATATTCTTCATGACCGATTAGACAGATGTGACAGTGGTGCATCATCTTAAATGTGAAATCTCCTCTTTATAATACAAGCCAAAGTCATTATCACAGTCTCTAGAACCTTCTTCCTAGGCCACCACAAAAGCCAAAACAAATACAGAGACGTAGAATTTATACAAACCACACTGCAATAAATGAAAGTTTGTTAAGAAGATTATGAAAGGATAAACTCTTCTATAAAGCACTGACATGTGAACCAGTGAGGTGACCACGGGTACTTGCCGCCCAAGCCTAGTGGACTGAATTCGATTCTCAGGATCCACCTGGCGGAGAGAAGCAATTTCCAAAAGTTACCTCTGCACTCATGCTTTGCCATATGCCTTCCATCCTTGAATAAAGTAAATAAATAAAATGCCTTAAAAAGAACTCAAAAAACACATGGTAATAGGGAAAGTAACTAGAACAGGGTAATTAATCGTCCCAAAGCTCTTAGGAGGTTAGCCACACTTCCTCGCCCACTAAATTGGCAATAAGTATTTTGCAGTAAGGACAGTGAGGAATAGGGAGCTCCTCCCTCCCAAAGCACAGTGCCAGAAACCAAGGCAGAGAGTGTCTTGTAACTGCAAACACAGGGCCAGCAAACCATGCCCCTGAATGTTCCACCAGGCAAGCAGTCCATGCCCAGAAGGAGGATGCATCACAAGCCTTCGCATTTGGGGTGTTATGGGAAGTGTGGGAGGAGGAGAGTTGGGTAAGATCCACTCTGCGGAGGACTTGATTGCTTTCTGCCAATATTCAGTTTAACAGCTTATTGCAGATGGGTCTTTCCTTCTCATATAGCTTGAAATATGTCAAGGGAAATGTGTCCCACTTTCTCAGACCAGCTCTAAAATTTCAAAAAGCAAAAGCCAGTATAAATTCAGAAAGAGTCATGGGGGAAATAAGTTGACATCATACTCCAAAGTTCCCAAAGTTGAAGAGAAGTGAAAATGGGTCACCTTTTTCTCATAATATTTTCCATTTTTTGAAATTATAACATAATTAGATCATTTCCCCCTTTCCTTCCCTCCCTCCAACCCCTCCCATGAACCCCCTTGCTCTCTCTCAAATTCTTGACCTCTTTTTCTTTTAGTGAACAGATAGAAAGGCATTCCCACAGTGGATACTATAGATCCAAGTGTTTAGACATGCATTCCACTTCTCAATGTGGTCTTGAAGTGCCCTTAACATAATGCCAAAATCTGGTTGACAACAAGAGCCACAGGTGCCTATTCAAGTGACACGTGATGCTGTGACCATGTGAGATACCCCCAGATGTGTCTGACTGATACCCAATTCACGCTTATCTTCGAACACCCCAGTCACAGTAGATCTTACCACATATGCACATTTCCCAGTCACAGTAGATCTTACCACACACATGCATTTGCTTCTTGCAACTACATTTTAGCAGAACTTTCATTTAGCTAAATCACTGAAAATATAAACCATTGACGACTCTTGTACGCAAAGACTTAACATGGTGTGATCACCGCAAGAGGTTTCGTTTGGAGTTCTTAGTCATAGAAAAAAAAAAAGAGGGAGAAGCTCTCTTGAGCAATTAAGAAAATAATAAAAGGAAGTACAGAGTCTCAAGCAAGATGCTGAGCCATTCAGCATAACCATATTGTTGAATAGTCAAGCTTTCAAGTGCAATGAGTTGGTACAGATTCATTTTTCTGAAATCCTAAAAACATAATCACACAAATAGACATTTTTAAAATTGCTACAATGTCCTTACTGATCTCCAAAGCAAACATTTTGACAGCAGCCTTTCGGCAATAAATACATTTCTTCCTAGTTGAGTAATATGTGGGTATTTTCTGCTAGGTACCTTCTAAATTGGAGTCCAGCCAAGCAATTACAGTGCTAACCTTGAAGGGCAGGGTTACTCTATCTAATCAGCTTCCTTCCCATCAGTGCACCACCTAAGAGCAAAATGCAAGAGAAATTTGATGTGTCTCGGGAATACTGTGCAAAATACCCAACTCACTATCTATTAAAGGTCACATCGTAGGTATCTGGAATTCTGCTCAAAACTAGATTTGGGGGTTTCAGAACAGTGCAGACTGGTGGCAAATATCAGAAAGTGTTCATTTTCTGATGAGCGTAGTACTGGTGGTTGTAAAGGGGGAACTCAGAAGAGCATTTGGGGCCCCTTGGGGCTGGGTTTTCTGTATCTCTTTTCACATAAAATCTTAGCCTAATTTGTATCCTTTAACCTACAGCTCTGCTTTGCTCCCTCCTCATCTTTCCTATAACCATTACTTATTCTTTGCCCCTATACAAAGAAGCAGATATATGGGATAAACAAGCTTAGAGACCTAATTTTTGACATGAAATTATAGTTAACAATAGGTATTAAGAATCAACTGCAGCAGAGCATTCTCATAACCCCAGCTCTAAGGACCAATGCAGGAGAGCTGTGGTTTGAATATAGCATAGGCTACAGTGGGGCCCACCATGTCTTTGTTTCTTCTGTTGCTGCGATAAAATATACTCTGTCAAAAGCTAAGGTGAAAAGGCTTCTTCTGGTACAAAGCTATCGCCCATCATGGCATGGAATTCAAGACTGTAGGAACCTGAAATAACTTCTCACATTGCATCCGGTCAGCACCCAGAGAGGATGGATGCACACTGCTGCTCACATTGCATCCGGTCAGGACGCAGAGAGGATGGATGCACACTGCTGCTCACATTGCATCCAGTCAGCACCCAGAGAGGATGGATGCACACTGCTGCTCACATTGCATCCAGTCAGGATGCAGAGAGGATGGATGTGCATTACTGCTCACATTGCATCCAGTCAGGACGCAGAGAGGATGGATGTGCACTGCTGCTCAGCTTTCTTTCTCCACTTATGCAGTTTGGGATCTCAGTCAAGAAATGGAACCACCCACATTGGGTGGACCTTCCCACATCACTTAAATTCAGAATAACCCCTCACATACATGATTCCCCAGTGATTACAGTTTCTGTCAAGTAGAGAATAAGCATTGACCATTGCATCCATCTGCAAAAGGAGAGATAATAGTAGAGCGGGAGCCCAAGAGGTGATTCAGTCAATAAGAGCACTGCGTGCTCTTGTACAGGAGCCAGGTTTAATTCCTAACATCCACATGGTGGCTCACAACTATCCGTACATAACTCCAGAGCCAGGGGATCCTATGCCTCTGAACTCTGAGGGCCCCAGGCACACAGCTGGTACACATACAGACATGCGTGCAAAGCACTCAGACGCATAAAATAGACAAATCCAGTAGTTTTTTTTTTTTTTAAATAGTGTAGTAGAGTCTAGCTGCTCTTGCCACGAGAGGTAAAGTGAGTAATTATGCAGGGTAACACATGTCAACATGTTTCATTATCTAAAAGCATTTTACTTATATGTGTGTACATAATAGCATCATGTGATATACCTTAGATATACACAATAAATTTATCTGTAAAAGTTACTCAAGTAATGATGAATATTCCCTCCGTTCAAACACTGAAACAGATGAGTAATGAGTGCCCAAAAGGAACAACAGTGAAAACCACAGACAAGTCTAAAAGGAATACAGAAGAAGCTGGTGTATTTTAAATCAAGATAACCCCAGGAGGCAAAGGGTCTTGTCAGCCTTTGACTAGGCAGTCGGTGTTTAAAAAGGCAGGCTGCCTCTCTCCTCATGGCTCTGGGTGTCCTGCACAAGCCCTTGAAGGAGAGAGCAAACCTTTGGGTCACTCAGGGTCCCAAATTCTGAAACTCACACCCACTTTGGTTGTGCTGATAGAAAGCTTTGTGGAAGGGTGAGCATACGTCACTGGTACACTTACACATACACCATGCATACACGCACACACACCATGCACACACGCATACGCACACACACCATGCACATGCACACACCACGTGCACACACACAATCACGCACACACATGCACATACACCACACACAACACACATACATTGCACACACACATGCACACACCATGCACACACATGCATGTGCACACACACATACATACACACCACGTGCACACACACAAAAAATGTGCACACACACACCTCACACACAACATGCGCACACACACACCAGATTTCTATTATTGTCCAAAACAGTGTTACCAAAACACTGCCATCCTCCTACATTTGGAAAATGTGAGTATGGAATTGCTTCATGTTAAGAAGCTATATTTAATGTATTTGGAAGTTCTCATTTCCCTGGGGATTCTCAGGAACTGAGCTTCGATAAAACATCTTTTACTCACTGACTAAACCCAAGTCTTAAGAGGATGGGTACTCCGAGTGTTCATAAGATCTGCCAGAAGACAAGAGAGAGCTGCCCTTAGCTTATCCAAAATGTGAAATTTACTTGGCACTTATATTTATTTCTCTTCAATATTGGAAGTTCCTTCCAGAAGAAAGTCAGCATCTTAGAAATGGATCCATTCAAAGACCTCAACATAAAGCCAGCCACACTGAACCTCATAGAAGAAAAAGTGGGAAGTACACTTGGATGCATTGGCACAGGAGACCACTTCCTAAATATAACACCATTAGCACAGACACTGAGAGAAACAATAAATGGGACCTCCTGAAACTGAAAAGCTTCTGTAAAGCAAAGGACATGGTCAACAAGACAAAATGACAGCCTACAGAATGGGAAAAGATCTTCACTAACCCCACATCAGACAGAGGTCTGATCTCCAAAATAGACAAAGAACTCAAGAAATTGGTCATCAAAAGAACAAATAATTCAATAAAAAAAAATGGAGTACAGACCTAAAGAGAGAACTCTCAGCAGAGGAATCTAAAATGGCTGAAAGGCACTTAAGGAAATATTCAACATTCTTAGCCATCGGAGAAATACAAATCAAAACAACTCTGAGATTCCATCTTACACCTGTAAGAATGGCCAAGATCAAAAACACTAGTGACAACTTATGCTGGAGTGGTTGTGGGGTAAAAGGGAACACTTCTGAATTGCTGGTGGGAATGCAAGCTGGTACAACCTCTTTGGATGTCAGTATGGCGATTTCTCAGAAAATTAGGAAACAGCCTTCCTCAAGACCCAGCAATACCACTTTTGGGTATATACCCAAAGGATGCTCAATCGTGCCACAAGGACATGTGCTCAACTATGTTCATAGCAGCATTGTTTGTTGTAGCCAGGACTGGAAACAACCTAAATGCCCCTTGACTGAGGAATGGATAAGGAATATGTGATACATTTACACAATGGAGTACTACACAGCAGAAAAAAATGACGACATCTTGAAATTTGCAGGCAAATGGATGGAGCTAGAAAACATCATATTGAGTGAGGTAACCCAGACACAGAAGGACAGTTATCATATGTATTCACTCATAAGTGGTTTTTAAACATAAAGCAAAGAAAACCAACCCACAAATCACAATCCCAGAGAACTTAGACAACAATGAGGACAGTAAGAGAGACATACATGGATCTAATCTACATGGGAAGTAGGAAAAGACAAGATCTCCTGAGTAAATTGGGAGCATGGGAACCATGGGAGAGGAATGAAGGGGAGGGGAGAGATAGGGAGGGGAGCAGAGAAAAGTGTAGTGCTCAATAAAAATCAATTTAAAAAAAAGAAAAGGAAAGAAAAGAAAAAGAAATGGGTCCGGTGTGCCTTAGGGAATCCAGGAAGAGGGCAGCAGCAAGTGTCAGTAGAGGAGGACCTCGATGTTGCTCTTAAGTAAAGACCCCAGAGGTGACTGAGTTTACCTCGACTGGAGTCAGCCTGATTATTATTGACCTGCTGGGATGGTGTGATGTTGGCACTTAAATTGGAAACATACTTCCACAATAGAAGAATGAGGAAAGATGCCAACCTTTAATCAGATACTTTCCTAATTATCAGCATGATTTTTTTTGCTCTGTGGCAAGCAGATATGGATGCAAATATTGCCTGAGAACACTGCCTTTTGATGGTGGGGAATGACTCCAATTGTAGGTCTGAAACGTGTATTTTGTTCATAAAAGTGCTTGATGATAACTTGTTCCTGCTTTCAAAGCACCATTTTAGAAAGAGCGAGTGAAATGTGCGTCTCGTTAGAAGGGTCCCTAAAGCCCCATCCTCATGCAGACAATGACCACTGCAGTATGTTATCAGTTAAGTTGAAGCCTTTCTTTCATTGTGGCAAGTCCTTATTCCTCCAAGAGGCCTTCCTTTCCTTCTTTGGAGTCTCCAAACAGTACCAGTATCCTTTTCTCTCCAAAACATCTCTAGGTGTTAGGGGCACAGCAGCAAGGGTAACAAGCGGCTACCTACCAGAGTATCCGATACAGCATTAGCATGTGATGAATGATAGGAAGAAAATAAGATAGAAAGTGGGCAGATGGAGCAAGGGCTTCTGTCTCAGACTGTGTTTTGACAAAGTTTCCCTAGAGGTAAAATCTGAGTGCGGACCTAAATTAAGTGACAGAGTGAATCAGGCAGATATCTAGGGCAGTGACTCTTAACCAGAGGTGACTTTGCCTCTCAAGGGACATTTGACATCTGGAATGTTTTAATTGTCACACACAAAGATGGGGTTCCCACTGACTTTTGCTATACAGAGCAGGGCCAAGAATGATGTTAAACATCTTTTCGTGTGTGTGTGTGTGCATGTTGTGTGTGTGTGTGTGCATGTGTGTGTATGTGCATGTGACATGTGGCACACTGTGGAGGTCAGAGGATAACTTTAGGCTTCTGTCCTCATCTTCTACCTTGTATGAGACAGTCTCCTTGCTGTTTTACCACGGTGTATGCCAGACTGAGTTACCCACAGGCTTCCAGGGATGCTGTTTTTCATTTCCTGTCTTCCTGTAGGAATGACGGACACTTGGACTGTATGCTTGGCTTTTACATGGGTGCCAGAGATTCGAACTCAGGTCCTCATGCTTGCATGGCAAATGTTCTCACCAACAGCGCCATCTCTCCACCCCCTTAAATGTCTTCAAATGCACAGGACAGGCCTCTGTGACGAAGATTCGTCCAGCCTAGAATGCTAGGGACTGGGAAAGAACCTTTCAGGCTAAGAAGACAGGAAATACAGGACCATGCCCTGAGACAGAAACTTGCTTGGATATTCAGGAAGACCTAGAAGGCTTATGTCACTGGAACCTAGCTACAGTAGTGAGACACAGCAGAAAACAGATTTGAAAGATGGCTCGGGGCCAAGTTCTATGGTAATATTCAAGACCTCTGTCACTTCTTTCTCCAATTCCTCTTCTCTTTTGGGATCCTGTCACACACGTCTACTAAGAGACCACGCTGGTTTTGCTAGTAGATGTCCTAGGCAGCTGACTTCAGGGTTTTATGAGAAACTGGGGTTTCACATGCTCACCTACATAAAGAGTGAGTTCACATCCATCTTGCCCATTGGTGGTGGATCTTGGAGTTGGCTCTCTGGTGCTTTAAGAAAATCATTCCACTGAAATAGTGGGATAATATTCACCATTGAGGTTGTTACTCCTCATGTGAATCTTTGAATTTAAGTTATCAGAGTCAAATAAAATCCAAAACTCATTCCTACCAGTCCGGGAAGCCCCAGTCTTAAGCCTTGATCCTGCCCTGCCCTCAGGCTCCTGGGTTATTTCCCATACGTCCACTTGCTTTTTGTCTGACCTCCCCTCCAGCTTTTCACACTAATACTCCCTTGGTGTGGCTTCTGGGAAGGGTGGACACACCAGGATTGTTCAGAGCACCAAATAGCTTGCTATACTTTCTCCTGGCCTCTGTAGATGGAGTATGGGTGACCACTGGGCTGTGCTTGCTTAGCTAGCACATCACCCTCAGTTCTTAAACAGAGTGTTCAAAACAACAGAAGAGGAAAAGTGGCCCACAAGGAAGGCTGAAGTCCCTCTGGATGGGCGCTTGGGCTCAGAGCTTCTGGTTCTGGGTGTCCTATGCATCACATCTCATCACTGTGTTATTTTTCCACCTGCCCACATCAGAGCCTCCTGCTTTCCTGCCTACACAACAAATCTTGTTCTGATCTCTGGGTATTACTCACTTTCTCTGTTTTCTAACTTTGTTTAGTGAACAACGAATCCTCAGAATTGCAGATATATATTTCATATTTCTGCTTTCAGGCATCATCCTTGTGCTGCGCAGACAGTGGCTCTGATTTGAAGAGACAGCAAAGCTAAGTCAGAAATCAGCTTCTTAGGCAGCACTATTTGCCTGCTCCTGGTTTTCACTCTTGGTAATGCCTGGCCTTTAGATGCTTTTTGATGAGGACTTTCATCCCTAGAACATCTTAAATGTCACTGAAGATCCCAAAGAGCTTTTGTTGATAGGATTTTATCTTTCTGCATTTGCCATACTCCAAATTAAAACTCAGGACATTTGGAATTTAATACAGAGCATCAGCCATCAAGAATAATGATCACAGATTATACGGCCCCTTGAAAACCCTGTGTGTTCCTGAAGACATAAGACAAAACAGAAAAAATGTAGTTGTCCCTTGGTACCTGAGATAGGTTTAATGCCAGCAGTCTCAAGGAAACATAAATCTTGAGGTGTACAGCTCTCTTACATAACATGGTTGTTTGCATATAACATGCACAGTTCCCCCATATACGTAAAGTCATCTCTGCATTACTTATAATACCCAACACAGTGTAAATTATACATTTGCTATATTGTATTAAGAAATGAAAAGAAAAACTCTGTGCATTTGATACAGATACATTTTTTTTCACTAAGTAGTTTCCCTCCTATTTGGTTGCAGCTACAAAGAGCCAAATATAGCATCTTGGTCTTAAAAATATACTTTTGGTCTTCAGTGGAAAAAAAATCCCCAGGTCTTACTTTGGGAAATTCTAAGAAGAGATAGGTATTTTTCAATGCCACTAAGTTAATCTTCCCTTGGCCTGAAGTGGTTAAGAGACCTCCAGAGAGTGGAAAGGAAGATCCCAAAGAGCTTTTGTTTATAGGATTTATTTTTAGTTATTTTTAACTAGGAATGGATGAAGGACTTCCTTGGTACCTAGTCCATCACACACTCTTCCAGTCAAATGCTGTTCTCAGTCCATCTGCAGCTGTCCATGTCCTCTGACCTACTTCAGGAAGGAATCAGCTCTCCCCTGCATTCTTGAGGCAGCCTCATAGCCAATGGCCTCCCTGTAGTCCACAGCCCCCAATCTCGACTCCAACTGTGCAGTAGCCAGAGCAACCTTTCTAAGGCCTCAGATTGATAATGTTTGACCTTGACCTTTCCCACTCTCCTTTGGATAAAGATAACCTTCCCCACACGCTCACAAAGTTCACGTATGGCCAAGCTCTGTTGACACCTCCATTGTTGCTTCCTTCTCTCCACTGCCTAGAGCCCCTACCTCAAGCTCATCTCCTACCCATTTCAATTAGCTTAAGGTTTATCTGAACATAGAACCTCTTTCTCCTAATGTGCCTTTCTTAAAGGTCCTTTTTCCTGAAGGACCTCAAATGTGCCTTTCCCACGGTTTGGAAGCCTCCAACCATACCTGACCAAAGCCTACAGGCTCGTCACATTTAGTGAAATATCACTTTGTCTAGGAAGACTCCACTAGCACCCCTGCCTCCTATTATTTGTCGATAGCTCATTAAGGGGTGAAAATAAAGCAGATTCCTCTTGGATTAGTTTGAACAACAGAGAGCCCAACTTAGAATTCTCTGCTTCTCCTCCTGTCTTCTGTCTGACTCTAACAAAGGGCTTTGCTCTACAGTTGTTGAACAGCACAGAAAACATGGCATCCTCCTCACCCACCCAACTTCATGTTCTTTCTATCTCTCTCAAAATAACAAACAAACAAACAAAAAACAGAAACAACAACAACAAAAAACCTTACCAAACCAAAAAAAAAAAAAAAGGACCAAAACCAAAACAAATAAACTAAAAACCTTGGAGGCATTTTGTGCTTGCTGACTATCTTGGGTATGAAGTCTGCTCTTTACTGTGTCAATCACTCCTTGGAGAAAACTGACTTTTCCTCTCCGAGCCACTATCAATTGCAAATAGCTTTTTGGTTATGAGTGGTTCTCTGTGCCCTCCCCTTCAGAATGAGGGACTCTTTGTAGAAACCTTTAACAGAGTTTTGCAAGGAAAACTGAGTGTTCCCAGCTGACCCAGCACTCAAAACTGCAAGCAGGCGCCACCAACCTATATGGACATGTTGTGTCCAAAATTTATGGCAAATATTTGCTGTCTCAAGATTGCTTTCAGTGGGCTGGCTATTTTCAGCAAATGATTACAACATGCATTATTCTGAGCCAGGCCTTGAAAATTTATTTATATATATATATATATATATATATATATATATATATATATATATATATATATATATATATATCTTAGGATTATATTTATATTATCTTAGGATTTTATATATATAATTTTAGGATTAAGGCTGTGCATTTAGCTTGGGTTATAAAAGCTGGTTGCATGGGATATTCAAGCCCTAGTAAAACTGGTCACGTTGTTCTCTTATAGGCCGACTAAACTTAAATAGGCTGAGTATGCAGGAGGGCAGCAGGTTAAGCACATTAAGTGACCTCAAAGCATTTTATTAACTTGGCTGCAAAGTCGAGAAGAAATTCAGTATTTTGGGATTCAAGAGATAGGTTCATGAAAATATATCACTACAGTCGCCTTCGTAAGGCCTGGGCTTTCTCATCATGGTAGCACCTGTACCCTCCAGTGTACTTCAGACTAACCCACAGAAGGGAATATGGTTGACATCAAGTGTGACCTCTGCCTGAATACATGGTAACAAAGTTGTTGGAGTAAAGTAATGATCGGATCAGTCAACTTTTAAATCTCCTTTATGCTCCATGTAAATTATTCCACTTAATACTCTTAAAGTACGCATCACTGCCCACATTTGAAGGAGTGTAAGCTCTTTGCCTCCATTGCCTAAACACCACAACAGCTAGGAAACGTTGGCTCACTCTCCTGGTAGTGTAGGCTAAGATGTGAGGGGGAACTGCAAGAAATGAGCACGTGAGGTAAATTTTCCAAGTGAGCGTGCGGGTAAAGAGTTGTTTCAAAAGCAACTGGGGCCTCTTGCAACCTGAGTGATACTGCTGAGATGGCCCCAGCCAGAGCTTAAAATAAAGCCGCTGAAAAGAATAGTTCAGAAACGGATCTAGTTCATCATAGAAGTATTTCCTCAGCCGGCAGTCTTGAAAATGTCTATTCCTATGTCTTTGTGGCCTTGCTGAAAGAGAAAAAGATGGACTAGTAGATACACATGCACAGATATCTCTCTCTCTCTCTCTCTCTCTCTCACACACACACACACACACACACACACACACACACGCGCGCGCATACACATGCATGCACACTCATGCACACGCGCACAGACACTCTTCTCACAAGGACGTTAGGGTCATAAAAGTCACACTGACTTCCTTCTCACTTAGGCCAAACTCTTTTCTTTGTCTTGTTCAACAGTTTTTTGGTTTCTTGTTTCCAAATAGCTTGCTGGCTCATGCTTATTTTTTTCCAGAAATATTTCAATGAAATTCTGAAACCAGAAAAGAATTTAAAATATAGCTTTATTACCTTTATTTTTTAAAAGATTTATTTATTCTTATTTTGTACACACATACACACACACACACACACACACACACACACTCATGGCATGTGCAGTAACTGAAGGCCTGGAAAGAACTTGGATCATCTGATGGTTGTTAGCTGTTATATGGGTGCTAGAAACTGAACCTGTGTCCATTGCAAGTGTTCTTAACTACCAAACTGTCTCTCTAGACCTACTTTTAGTTTTTAAGGCAAGTTAGTAATAGGAAATACAAACCAGTTTTTTTTAAAAAAAAAAAAAGTGTGTATCATTTCTTATATTGCACCATTATTTGGGCATATATTCCCACCTCTCTGTCTTGTACTTTGTCTCTATGTGATCTGACTCTCTATGCAAATGCAGCCTCTTTCTTACCATTGCTGGTGTCTTTCTGTGCCTCAGTCCCCTAGCTCAGGCTTCAATGCTGTGAGCTACTAGCGAACTTCACTGAAAGAGGCAGCGTCTCATGGCCCCTCAGACATCCTCCCTGGAAACTGCATTTTAACAAGCTCCAGGTAAAAGCGAGGGGTGGCCCAAGGACCATATTTCAGCAGTGGAGGCTGACATGTTTTATGAACACTGCACAGAATGTCAGTGTCAACACAGTTAAATTGCCAAACATTCAAGTGATTTATGACTTCCCGGTAAAGACGAAAGACTTCCTTATAAATAAGAACACACACCCTCAGCATTCTCCTCAAGCACAAACACTGTAAGCTGAATGCTATACATGTTTAAAGGAAATAATTCATTTTTAAAGAGGATAGAGGAGGAGCTAATTCCACTGAGAAGACCATAAGACTGTCAAAGTGGCCTTTGTACTTTCTAACGATTTTGCGTCTTCCCCAATCTGCCTTGACCCAAGGCCAGAATGTCTTTAACTGTTTTGTTGAATGTCATCATGGTGTTATTTGGAATACTTTTCCCTCTGTCTTTTCTCCAGGTTACCTGATTCTGTCCATCTACCTTCTTCATGCAGTTGTAATCTCACTTCCATACCCACAGAGTCCTTCCTAATGACCCAGGCTGCAGCCCTTACCACTGTTCTCTGAGTCAATTATCTCAAAGCACACTTACCTACTTTCTCTTGATGCTTTTGGACCATCACTCGGTGCCTCTCACCTCTTGACCTGATTATAAGAGATTGAGGGGGATCTTTAGTGTTTGACTCAGGTCCCCTCCCTCCGGGCAAGGGACTGGGTGCAGGGGACGAGCTTATAGTTTGAGTCCCCATTGAAAGGTTTACCACTTTACAATCACAGAGCAACTCATGTGAGCTCCAGGAGTCCTGGTCTGGTCATCTATAAAGTATGAACAATATCTTCAAGGCTTACGTTACTTGTCGATTAGTTTTCATGCAAGTTGTGATTACAGTTTATTTTAACATGTCCCTTCACCTAAACGCTTTGCTAGAACATCTCATACTATAGCTTGTCTCCAGATTCTGACTAATACATGCGAGTCTCCTCCCTCTCCATAGACACCAGTCGATGAAGAGATGCTCTAGACTTTCTTCATTTGTTTACATTCTAAAATTAATATCTATATCAAAATAGATCATTGAAATGTGTGTGTTTCACAATATCATGCTTTTAATATAGTATTTTAATCATTGCCAGTTTCATACAATGTATTCTAATTATATTCATTCCCCACTCCTTCCCCTAATTCCTCCTGGATCCACACCACACACACTCACCAACAATATGAGGTTAAATATATGTATACTTTGTGGAATTACTAAATCGGAGAATTTTACTTCCTACTTATGGCAAGAAGTTATAGTAGTGATATAAAGTTTACTTTTTGAAAGGTTTATTTTATTTTGTGTGTGTGTGTGTGCACGTGCACACATACATACCTGCACAGGTGCCAGTGAATACCAGAAGAGGCATGAAATCCCTTGGGGCTGGAGTTACAAAGGTTTGCAAGCCTCTTTATGTGGGCGGATGGGTGGCATCAAAGCTCTGGTCCTCTGGTAGAGCTGCAGTAAATGCTGTAAACCACCGGGCCATCTCCCCAGACCCAAAGTTTACATTTTAAATAAGCTTATTTAGGCAAAAATATTCATCTTACAGCGAAAGTCTTTTTAAATTATCAAGCATTTACATTATAAAAGTATAGGAACCCCATCATGCTAATATTAAAAAATAACTGATGTTTGAGAGGCGTTTACCTATAGGTAAAGCGACTTGCGGGTATTGGTTGTTATCTTAGTTATGGTGATATAAACTACAAGCTGCTCAGTTCTGATGGCTCCTGCCTAGCAAGCCTTAGACATATTAGAGTCTAACTAAAATGTACCTGAATGGAAAATAGACAAAACAGAGTGTTCTGTTATTTATCAGATGGTGTCTATCTTCGTTTTGCTTCCTGTTGCTGTGATACAATGCCTTGACAAGAAAAACTGGGGGAAAGGAGTGTTTATTTGGCTTGCAATTCCACGTTACCATCTAATCACTATGAAAAACTCCAGGCAGCAGGAACATGGGGCATTGGGTCACATCACACCAGAGTCAAGAGCGGAAAGCAGCGAATGGATGCCTGCATGCTTTTGCTCGGCTTGCTCTCTCAGCTCCTATACAGGTCAGACTCTCCTGTCTGGAGAAATATTGCTCTACACAGTGGGTGAGTCTCAATGAAAACAAGCAAGCTAGTCCCCAACAGACATGTTCACAGTCGAACCTAATCTAGACAATCCCTCACTGAGACTCCCTTCCCAAGCAATTCTAGATGGTGTCAAGTTGACAAATAAAACCATCACATTACCTATTGCTTACCTTTCAGAAGTGTCCGAAACGCAGAGAGAAAATAGCTTGTTTCTGAGGAATAAAGTTAGATATAAATTTAGTAAATGGGTTAGTTAGAGTAACCAGGGTAGATTGCTCAACACACACTGATTCCAGATGGAAGAAAATGAATGGATTATTTGGTAGTAAGATAGTTTTTCTCATTATCTAGAATAACCAAGTTTTGAAGAACACCAAACCTTTACTACGAAAAGTATGATTCAAATCTTTATTCATTAGAAAAACAAGCTTACTAGGCTGTGAGTCACGATGATTGCTACCATAATATTAGAATTCAAAGCAAGTTCACATAGAGTTTTTATTTTAACCTCAGAAAGTCTCTTAAAGAAGGAGGAGTTTTATGAAGAAATAAAATAAAATGTTGGGAAGAAGAATGAGTTCAATGGAAGTGAGGGTGGGATAAGAAAAGGTAAGAGAGGTGAAGAGGATCAAAATACATTATATGTGTATGAAACTATCAAATAATAAATAAAAGGAAAAAAGAAATAATGTAAAAAGAGATTATGGAATTAGTCTAATGCCATAAGGGTATTTATAGGTATAGTACAAAATAAAATATGTTTACCCTATTAACTAGATAATTTGCCATTGATTTCTGTCCAGCGTGGGTTCCTGGAACATTTTTCTTTCCTTGCTTATCTGAGGCTATTAGATGACTTGACTCAAGGGTTCCAGATTTGAGTTTTACAAAAGTGGGATTACATTACATAAATGACATTAGTTTGGGAGAATGAATTGAATTAAGTGGGACTGGAATGGTGTCTGGTGTTGTTTGTCTGAAGAGCGTAGAAAGGAATGAGACTTCGCTGCGAAGGATGAAGAGCAGGCATCTGATCAAGTGGACCAAAGTGTGGACAGCTCGTCTTCAGGAGACTTGGAGGTTTCCCATCCTTTCTTCTTGTGATCGGAACCAAGGCAAGAGAGTGTGAGAGTAAAAATGTCAGCCTCAGAGCTGAAGCGGCTCAGTTCTAAACCCTGCTTCTCCCATTGTCTGTGGGATCTTGGGCAAGTTATATAACTCCTCTGCTTTCTAGTTCAACTACAAATTGAGAATAGTAGTGTTTGCTTCAGACGGTGGTGATGGAGTTAATGTGTAAACACGGAGTACATTTGCATGAGAACCATCTACAAACTCAACGTGCACACTATGAGATGATGGAGATTTCGGGAAGGAAGATGGGAGCTAGTGTTGTAGAGATGTCAGGATACTCCGGGACTTACAGCCCGCCCTGGAGGTGGGAATTTTTCTTGTTCTTTGAATGACCGCAGTGCCTTCTGGATCTTTGGTTTACGTCAGTAGCCAGTGTTTCCCAGCATGTCTCAGAATTCTGCCTTAAAGAGGGCACTCTGCACATCTAACTACCATTTCTACTCTGCTGGCCTAATGCTTCACCTACTAATATGGAACTTGGTATCATCTTGTCCGAATCAAATGGCTATCTGGCTTCCCACTGCTTTCCTCTACCAGGCCACCTTTCTTGAGTCATCTCTCTAGCTACCCTGGACTTTCTCCCCATCATGCTCCTACAGGACTCTCCAGAAGCAGACCCCAAGACAAGGCTTCCAGTATCAGTGGCTTACTCAAGAGATCTAGAAAACGCTGACAGGAAAGTGGAGAAACCAGGAAGGGTGAGGAAGCAGGCCACTGAAGTACACTGCAGAGGCATCGCCACTGCAGGTGATGACACCTTATTCCCCGGGAGGAAATTCTAGGAAATGGCATACATTCCCCAGATAAAGGTAATGGTTCCTGTCCATGTTCTAATCCCACAACGTGGGAATATGTTGCCTTATATGATGGACTTCACATATGTGATTAAGGATCTTGGGAAGGAAAGGTTGTCTTGAATTAGCCAAGTAGACCCAAAGAAATCTGAAGGGCCTTTTAAGGGAGAGACATCAGATCAGAGTTGCAGAGAACATTGAAGATCTTATCCTGATACTTTTGAAGATGAAGGCAGGGCCCAAGAAAGAGCCAAAAAGCAGGGATGGTGATGTATACCCCCAAATTTGGGTGGTGGAGGCTGGTAGATCCATAGTTCCGTAGCAGCCTTGACTACAGAGAGAGTTCAAGGCCACCCTGGGCTACATGATATCTTGTCTCAAAAAACAAACAAACAAACAAAAAAATCCAAGGGATACAAACAGCATCCAGATGCCACCAGGAAGGCAGAGGAATAAATTATTCATACTTCAAATGTATGATCTCCAAAGCTCTTGGATAATACAGTCACGTTTCTTTCACCATTGAGGGGTTTTGGTTCTATTTTTAGAGCAACAATAGGAAATATTGCCAGAGCTCTTTGCTTCAAAAGCAAGCATTTGGGCACTGACTCATGTCAGTCATTGGCCAAGGGCCGCTGGGTGTGCAAAGTTAAAGCCCTTACCACTTCACTGGCAAAATACAAGTCAGAACACACCAGGGACCTCGGGAAGTGGACCAGGCACCAGCTGAATGTGCTGCTGCAATGTGCCCTTCATTGGTCTCTTCCTCTCAAATCTGTCTTCCCAATGGATGTCTTGTAGAGCATGCACCTCAGTCAGTTCACCAGTGCCTGTCAAGCTTACCTTATCACAGCAGGGAGATCCTTCAATAGGCTGCTCCCTCCCTTCCTCAGAACTCTCCCGCGCTTCTGTGGGCGAGACCCTTACAGAAGGAAGCCCAGTGTCAGCTCAGGAAGGTTGGGCCCAGACCCCCTCATAATTTAGTCTTGATCCTTAAGTTTCGATGTTTGGTTGTGCAAAGGGGGAGGTCAGCGTGCTTGGCTATCTGTTTGTGTGCAAAGTTCCAAGTTTAGTGTACGAAACTCGAGAAGCCTAAACTGTTGATCTCTTCGGTATGCTTTCTGAGAACAGCAGCAGCAGCACCATGGGCAAGTGAGAAAATCAATACGAGGAAGGAGAAGGTTAATTAAAGAAACATTTAAGACACGTGGCTGTCAATCGGCACTAAAGAACCCAAACCTGACTATGGCACGAATATGCTCGGAGAAGCCTGGCCTCTCGGGAACTTACAGTTGAACGATCCACACACCACTGCAAGCACACATACCCTTCATCCTCAGCCCACCCTAATGGTCAGTGCTTCTAGTGTCAGAACCTTTGTGGTAAAGGCTTCAGACTCACATGACCCCTTAAAAGTTGACTGTCCCCTTTAAATTGATTTTCTCAAACTGTGACCACTCTACTTGCTGTTTGTCTAGACCATAAAAGGGTAAAGAGATTAAAAAGAGAGTCTGTGCATTCTTAAAAATCAAAATAAATATGTTTCAAAATTACCACAGGTGGTGCTGAAACTGGAATACTTTCCTCCTTGTTTCAGAGTAAGGTGGGGCTGTGAGAGGCAGCGCCTGGGAAAGGAAGGACACTGGTGTTTCCCAACACCACATGGGGTGTCGGTTAAGCAGAAACACAGTAGTACATGAACCCCGACAGAAAGCATTGCTGTCACCCCAATGGCTGGTTATAAGTGGAGCTTCCTAAGTAATGTAGCTTGTCTGACTGCATAAAACTAAGAAGTGAGTGATTTAGTATTTAACCGTTTTTCTTAGGCTATTTTCATTTCATCTATGAGGAGCTATCAGTGACCACATTTGGAAGATATAGTTACATAGGCTCAGCCGGTAAACAGCAAGTCCTGGCTATGGGCTCAGGTCTCATGACCTTTCTTGTCCATTGTGTTCAAAACAAAAGGGCTGAGTCACTTAGTGGCCTGAATCCAGTGGATAGACAGCAGTTCATTCCAGAGCATCATCCTGGTCAGAAAGAATTTATTAGCATAATTATAAGATTAAAGGAGTCTCTGTGTAGAAAATGTGGAGACTGAGATGGAGAGATGACTCAGTCAGTAAAGCTCTTGCCTTGCAAGGAGTTCAGATCACAGAGCCCATGTAAAAAGCCAAAACTGTGACTCAGGCCTGTAATACCAGGACAGTGAGGTAGAAGGCAGAAATAGCAGATCCCTGAAAGCTTGCCAGCTAATAGCTGGCCTACTTGGCAAAGTTCCAAGCTAAGGGCCGACCCTATCTCAAACAAACAACCAAAAAAAAAAATGAAAAGCACATGAAAATTGACACCAGAAGTTGTCCTCTGACCTCCGACACACACACACACACACACACAGATTGGTAATGCTAGAAACTGAAACAGTGAAAATCAAGTTGATCGAGTTTATCTACAAATAATCACAGGCAGTCATTTACCACATTTACCTTCTTGTGCTTGTCACACACACTCATGCGCACATTGCAGTTTTAGAAAAGTAGGCATCGTGCTACGTATATGGTGGTTTTAAAATATTAGCTGGAGTGAGGGTTCTCTTGCAGGTGTTTTAACAGACTGCTTCATGTACCATAGTACTTTGCGAAGGAAGCCTTAGTTGCTCGCTGTGACCACAGTTTATCCCTGTTAAAGCCATTGTTATGTGATACTGTAGTTTACATCTAAACATGAAGATTAGATTGCCAACAGTAGTTGATGACGGGGCCAGCGTCTCCATTTTGAATGTTGTTGTTTTAAAAGCTTTGTAAGATTGATAGGTGAATACAAATTCTCCTTCAAATGCACGTTTTCCAGACTTACAACTTAGCTGAATTTGTTTCTCCTTATGTACTTTACCAGGTATTCTGGTCTCCACACAGTGTCAGGCTCCTTTGTGTAATGCCGCAGGCCTCCGAGATATCACAGTTGGTAGGTACTGAGATATCAAATGCTACATTAATTCCCAGTGCTCACCAGCCCAGCCACCACCAATGCCAGAGCACAAATACCTCCTGGCACAAACTGGGTCTGAGTCTTCATTCTTGTGCCCTTCTTGGCTCTAAGCCAGATACCTGGCAGGTACCAAACATATTCTTGAAGAGAGTGTGATAACTGGCATGTTCCTCAGCAGGTCTTCTAAACTTCTCTGTGACTTCAACAAGTCCCATCACCTCTCTGACCTCAGGATCTTCACTGAGATGTGAAGAGAAATTTTGATGCTAGTGAACTGGGACAAGTTCCATGCACATCCACTTTGTATGTGCCCATCACTTGGGCAGCAATTGTTTTCCTTCCTGTAGACGCCCATGTCTTATGGATTTATCATCCATGCCCTCCTCTCGGGCTCTTGTGCTATAGGTTCAGCACATTTCCTTTTCTTCTCTCCTCTCACAGGCCCCTGGCAGTCCAAGAAGTGAGGGAAGGAGGTGGGGGCTGAAGGCATCACCAGCAGGGAGGAGGCAGGGGTTGGAGGTATTACCAGCAGGGAGGAGGCAGGGGTTGGAGGTATTACCAGCAGGGAGGAGGTAGGGGTTGAAGGTATTAGCAGCAGGGAGGAGGCAGGGGTTGGAGGCATCACCAGCAGGGAGGAGGTAGGGGTTGGAGGGGATGCCTCCAAACTAGAGCAGCTTTCACAGAGCTCATTCAGGGATCTCAAGTTTCCATTTAATTTTTGTAAACATCCATGTTAGCATTTTTGCCTTGTAAGCACTTATGAGGAAAAGCTTCAATTATTTAAACAGAATGCAGTTCAGTAACTAGAGTGGAAAATGCAATAAGCATTTTAATTAAAAAAAAAACATTTTTGGTGAGTTTATTTTGTTTTATTACTGGTCATGTTCTTAATATTTATTTATAGATTTCAGAAGTATAACGGTTCACTCTGAGAGGATGCATGCCATAGAGGGACACATGCTAGAAATCAACTTTTTCCTGATGAACTTTGCAACCCTATTTTAAAAAAATGTGAAATTATTTCTATTCCCAGAGCTAATTTCTTTGAATGAGGACTTGAAACCTCTGGAGAACAGGAACTCAAGGCTGTGTCAATTTGGGGCCCTTTTGACTGAAATAATGAGAAAATGTACATATTTCAACTAGTAACATGTATTTTTTTAAGATTTTACTACTTGGTATAATAATACAGCATTCACAACCAAATGAATAAAATGATAATTTTAGGTAAACTGATATAACAAGATTAAAATGTTTACTTACCCAGCTCTCAACTTTGTTGTTATCACTTAAATCCTAAGTGACAAACTTTATTATTTTCTCAAGTCCCGATTGAGTTCTGTAGTGCCAGAGAAAAAAGGGATTTCTTAGATAATTACAGGAGTTGGTACCATTTTCTAAAACATGGGTGCAGCCGCTTGTCTCTAGGCTTAGTTCATCCAAAGCACAGAAAAGCATCTTAGTTTTGATTTCCTTCATTTGTAGAAAATTCCATAACTGCTAAATTCCTCAAAACTAATGTTCATCTTTTAGAGTAGTGGATAATTCCCCTCAGCTCTTAGTTAAGAGCATGACTGCACATAACACACCTCCCATGTGCAGCTGTGTAACTTTTCAAAGCATGGGACCAAATTGTTTCACATGCTTAGTTATAGAAAAGAAAATGTTGCCACTGAGATTAAAATTAACCTTGTATTTGAAATTAAATTAGACAGTTTTTTCCCAGCAATGCTAATCTTTTATCAAAATTTTGCAGGTGATTTATTTTGTTACTATGATTCAGAAATACAGAATTTGCCTGACTTTTTTTTTCTTTTTCACTTGTTCTGGATTATTAACTATACAAATATGAAAAAGAAGTCATTAGTAAGTCATTTATCTGTTTGTGAAAAAGAGATATGTTCTATTCAGCTAAAACAAACAGACCGAAAAACTCCATATTTAAATGAAATATAACTTCCAGGATAACTATTTTTCTCTTAGGCAAGTTACACAAACCAGTCGAAAATTCATGGTAGTTTTTCGCTTTCCATTTGGTTCACTAGCCTACATCTTCCTGACACAATCTCACGTGTATTCCCAAGCACTGTCCGTGTACACAGTGAATTCCAGTATGAGTGAGTCAGACTTGTCCTTACAGTCTTCTAGAGAGACAGATTAGATGTCACATGAGATGTTTTTTAATGAGACAAAAGAAATAGGGCTGGAGAGATGGCTCAGTGGTTAAGAGCACTGGCTGCTCTTCCAGAGGTCCTGAGTTCAATTCCCAGCAACCACATGGTGGCTCACAACCATCTTTAATGAGATCTGGTGTCCTCCTCTGGCGTGCGGGCATACATGGAGGCAGAATGTTGTATACATAATAAATAAATAAATCTAAAAAAAAGAAATATAAGCAATGCTATTGGGCCATCAATGCGAATCGATGGAAAGACTGATAGTACCAAATGGGGGTGGAATTTATTAAAAGCATGACATCTCGTGACCAGTGAGATGGCTCAGGGGGTACAGATGCTTGAACCCAAGCCTTACAATCTGAGCTAAATCCCCAGGATCCCCCTCAGTGGAAGGAAACAGCAAGCTCCTGCAAGTTGTCCTCTGACCTGCACATGTAGTAGCATGTACATGCCTGTGTGCATACACACAAAATAAATAGGTAAGTACATGAAATAAAAATATTTTTAAAAATAGAATTGTGGTGTTTGGCCTAAGGCTTCAGAGCCGAGCTGCTCTGCCTGCATTATGATTGCTAAGTTGGAATGAAGTAGACGCTTTTCAGAAACCTTCCTGTGACTCCCTCTGTAGTCTCGGTTCTATATCTATTCTTTTTTTAATTAATTAATTTATTTTTTAAAAAAATTCTTTCCTCATTTTATATACCAATCCCAGTTCCCATTCCTTCCCCTCCTTCCACTCCCTCTACCTTCCCCCCATTAGACATTTCAAAGGAACACATATGAATTATATTTTTAATTTTGCATTTTACACACACACATACACACACATTACTTTTTCTTTATTTTTACTTTTGGTGTATGGGAGTTTTTGCTATGCAGTGCCCATGGAGGCCAGAAGAGGGCATCAGATGCCCTGGATATGGAATTACAGATGGCTATGAGCTCACTGTGGGTACTGGGAATCAAATCCAGGTCCTCTGGAAGAGTAGCCAGAGCTCTAAACTGCTGTTCATTCTCTCCTGCCCAATATGTTATATTTTAAGTCATTTAATAAGTACTACACATGGTGGGTTTGTTTTTTTTATAACTATTACATTTTTAAAATTATATTCCTTTTTCTTTAACCAGATCACAGTATTTATTGGGTACAATATTCTCTTTTATCTTTCTGAAGATGTTATTTAATGTAATTGAAGGCATACTAAAATATTAAAAATATATAGCTGTAACATGGGGGCCGGCCTTGTTGGGGTTTCTGTCCTGCTCAGTTCCCGCAGCCGGCAAGTCCCAAAGAAAATCACACAGAGGTCTCCAGAAGATTATAAACTGATTGGCCCCTTAGCTCAGGCTAAGTATTAGTTCTTATAAGTTATATTAACCCATTATTCTTATCTATGTTAGCCACATGGCTCAGTGCCTTTTTCAGCGGGGCAGGTCACATCCTGCTTCTTCAGTGGTCTGGGTAGGAGTCTCGAGAGAGCTTCCTGCTTCCCAGAATTCTCCTATTCTCCTTGCTCTGCCTCTACTTCCTGTCTGGTTGTCCCACCTATACATCCTGGCTAATGGCCAATCAGCGTTTACTTAAATCATGATTGACAGAATACAGACAATTCTCCCGCACCATATAGCAAGCACTGGGGAGCACAAAATGCATGAAAAGAAATAAAATCTGACAAGAAGTCAAATTGCCTTCTCTGCTTCCCAGGAGAGTTTTCCTCCTGAGTCTGATGGAGTCAGCAGGGTCTGGTATGGAGATAAGGAGTGGCTCCTTCAATAGTATAAAGTTTACCCACTCTTTAAATAGATGATATCTTCCTGGGTGCAGAATTCTGCAGTTTTTAGTTGGCACATAATTGTCCATATTGATAGGGTACAGTGTGACATTTCAATACATTCCCATTATCATATTTGTGAAGCTTATCTGCATTTAAAAACTTCTATCATTCACCACTGACTGGTGGTATTTATTATGTGACTAGACTACAATTAATGTATTCATTCTTTATTTAGTAATCCATTACATTGATTTTAGGTATTTGTGACTACTCAGTAATGCTACTTAGAGTAATCTAAGAGAAAGCCACACCTGGTCCTCATCAAGCTGACTGTCCTCCATCCAGGGGAAGATGTGGGAGCTTATCTGAAGAAAGCAAGTGAAGTCAGAGAAAAGTCCTCTGAGGTCTTCAGTTTGAGGAAAGTTAAGTGGTCATCCCTCCCTGTAAGAGTGGCCATTCCTAAGCACAAGCCAGGGAGTTGTGTAAGAGCCCAATTAGGAGTGTTTTTGATTGCCAGAGTAATTCATTCTTTATTTAGTAAACCATTACATTGATTTTATGTATTTGTGACTACTCAGTAATGCTACTTAGAGTAATCTGTGCATGTGTGCAGTGGCAGATGAGAGTTTCTCTGAGATAAGTCCCTTAAAGGAGAAGGTCTGGGGCACATCTTTATTCTGGTTCTAGCTTGCTGGGTGCTTTGGGTTGACTGTACCTTTCATAATTTTCCTCTGTATGTTTTTGCCATTATTTCTAGTACCTCTTATTTTTTTTAATTCAGTTGTTTCATTGGTAGATTGGTGTTTATTTCTCTCTCTCTCTTTTTTAATCTGACTTGTATTATGAGGGCTTTATTTAAACGTCTGTTGAAAGGCTATAGTTGAGCATTTTGAAGGGATGTATGCCTGCCAGTGGTGTGAACAGGTTAGCTGTAGGTTTCGCTGTAGGTTGGCCTCCAAGGTGGTGTGATTCTGTTGTGTGAGCTAGGCTGTGTGCTTTGAGGAATCCAGCAACTTCCCTGAGCCTCTGCCCATTGGATTCAATAGCACCCCTGGAGTCGTGGCAATCAAAAACACTCCTAAGTGGGCTCTTACACAACTCCCCGACTTGTGCTTAGGAATGGCCACTCTTGCAGGAAGGGATGGCCACTTAACATTCCCCAAAAAGAAGACCGCAGAGGACTTTTCTCTGGTTTCACTTGCTTTCTTCAGATAAGCCCCTATATCTTCCCCTGGATGGAGGACAGTCAGCTTGATGAGGACCAGGTGTGGCTTTCTCCTAACCCCTTCTATTCTTATGCAGCACTCCACACTTTCATGAGCTGTTCTGGCATCCATGACCCTAAGGCCTCCTGTTACCCTCCCTCAGCTTCCTGTCCACATAGGATGTCTTCACCAACTGCATGGAGTGGGAAGTACAGGTTTGTAGTTCCCTGTGTCTGACCAATGCTGGTGAATCTCTATACATATATGAATTCTTTCATCCTATGTGCCTAAAACTGGCATTTAGATGCATGCTAGGCTGGTAAGGTGGCCCAGCAGCTAAAGGCTCTTGCTGCCAAGCCTGATAATATGAATTAGATTCCCAGAACCCACTCTGGGAAATGAGAGACCAGACTCCATAAATCGTGTGCCGTATGCATGCATACAATCAATAAAGACTGTAAAAAAATCGAAAAATAATTAATGTTCAGTTTCAAATCCATTCTTCAATATGAATACCTCAAGCTTTGTTCTGTGAAGGGCACATTCATCTGCCCAAACCTCTTGCTGTTGGTCAGCCTTTACCTTCAGGAACACATTACCGTGTAAGTTTACTGAAGTTTTCTCTTCCTTGGTAGGATAAACTGTCAATCCTTTAAAGAACAAGTATTAGAAAATGAATTTCCCCCAAACAGAGCAAATATTAAAGTGAAAATAAATCCTCAGTAGAGTAGAACATATGCTGTTCTCAGTGTGATCTGCAAAACTTCAATGTAGGCCTGTTAGCACACAGACCGTCTTCTGTTGGTCTGTTTGAACTGAGTGGTAAATGGTTAAGGCAATTGCTAAAGCAACACAGGATAGGAATAAATGCCTTTAAGCTGATATTTAATGTTTTATCTAGTATTTTGGTGTGCAGATTTTATTACTTTCCAGTGTTTTAAAAATATGTTTATTTAGAATGAACATTAAGGTGGTCCAGGAATTTTTAATTTTTTATTGTTTTTATTGCGCTATACATTTTTCTCCACTCCCTTAACTTTTATTTTTTATTAATTTTGCTAATTTTTTATGTATGTGTGTTTTACCTGCATATACATCTGTACACCATGTGTGTTTCTGGTGCCCATAGAGTATCAGAAAAAGGCATTGGATCTTTCAGGCCTGGAGTTACAAAGAGTTGTAAACTGCTATGCGGTGCTGGAAATCAAACCCAGGACCTCTGAAAGAGCAGCTAGTGCTCTTAACCACTGGGCTATCTCTCCAGCCCTTCCAGGATTTTTGTGGGTTTTCTTTTTAAATTTTATTTATTTGTTTAGAGCAACCTGATTAACCATTTTTTAAGTGGAAAGTACAGTTCTGTCCTAATTCAACAAGTTTATTTTTTTCTTATTGGTAAGATTTTGAAAATTCCAGATTTGAAAATGGCCTAATACTTATCTTTTAAGAAAGATTGTCACTGACCGTTTTTAAACCTCCAACAAAGCTAAATTTTTTAGATATTTACCTTAAGTGAAAAAACAATCCAAACCTAATTTAATTCTAGTTAATGAATAGTACCACTAGAGAGTCTGGGAGAGGAGGATGAGGGGAAGTTGGCTTTAAGAAGAAAAAGAGCAGCTCAGAAAGCCCCTCTCTAAGAAGACAGTCCCCTTTCCCGGTGCTCTTTAACAGAACTGACCTTTCAGGGGGGACAGAAGGGTGACTTTGGCTCCTCCCGCCTTCTCAAGGTCCTGTTCTTATTTTTGTCCTCCAAATGTACTTGACTGTGGAGAACACTGTGTTTTTACACCTCTTCATCTTGCAGCTATTTAAAGGGTGAGAGTTTGACTACATAAAGCCAACATTTCCATCTGTTGAGTTCTTTGTCCTTGGCTTTAGGCAGAGCCATCAACAGCCAGAGAAGAAATAAATACGTTCTGTAGTAGTTAGTGAACAACAACAAAATACAATGATCGGCACCCACTGCATACCTACTATGAGCCAGATAAAGCTCCCATTCTTACACAGGTTCACAGGTCTAGCCACATAGAGGCCGGAACCCTCATAGACATTACTTCACTTTATTCTCATAAATACCTTAGGACTTATTAGTGTCCCCACTTTTACAGACATTTTTTCTGCATAAACACCCTCGCAAAAACTCAAGGCAATAATGTCTAACCCATTCTCCGTGTGTCAGTTAGGCCAGTCCTGACATAAAATTAATCAACACAAAGAGATCCAATATCTTTGAGGCACTGTTTCCAAAGGGAGGAAGGGCAGAAGGAAACCTCAGAACAGTGGTGGGCCCTTCACATGAGCACGGCCAGAAATACAAGCCTTTGTTTGCATGAAGATTGTATTACCTGTGCCACACTTGTAAGCTCCATATCATGTGAACTGACCTGTAGAGTTTATCCACCCCAAACTATGATGAACATGATGTCATATGTCACACTACCCTTCCTTTGAATAGAATGAGTATTCTTAGCATTATTCCGATGCATTGAGGGAGGAGCCAATAGTTCCCTGGTCCAACACTCTTCACTTGCTCCCCTTACTCATGATAATATCAGACCATCAGAGTGGTGTCAGTCACAGTAAGGCTACGCTACATACACCAAAAGAAAACACCACAGCAAAGCTGTAGGTCCAGGGGATGCTTTCATCCTTCTCTGATCTTCTTTGATGTGTCCTGTTCTAACTACTACATAAAGGGCACTGGCTAAGGGACCAGGACACTGGTCCCCTTGTGACTTAGTTACTGGACTTGACTAGGTGTTCTAATCTAAGGTTTAGGCTTCACTGGCCAACTACTTTATAAAGAGATAACAATGATTTTTCTTTGTGAGCAATTAAGAAAATAGCTGATATTGACACAGCACTTAATATGTTCGTTCTTTTTCTCTTAATAGAATACCTCTTGTTAAGAAATTTTAGCTTTGACGAATGTTCAGAAAACTCTGAGTGGGATGTATTCCTCTGGCTTAGAGAGAGAGAGAGAGAGAGAGAGAGAGAGAGAGAGAGAGAGAGAGAGAGGAGAAAGCCAGAACACTGAGAGCATAAAAGAATGATCTGTAGATGCACCTCTGCTGTATTTACTAGAGGGAGGCTCTTCTCCAAGAACACATCCTGATCTGCATCCTTGGAGTAAGAATGAAAAGGAAGCTCACTATAAGATGTGTTTTCTAGTCAGCTTAGCTGAAATACAGTTGCGGAAGTCCTCGGTGCCCCTTCACAGCACCTGCTCACTGCTTAGAATTACTTCTTGCGGTCAAGTCAAGGCTCTGCCATGTAGCCAAGGCTGGCCTCCACTTTGCAGTCTTCCTGCTTCAGCCCCCGAGTGCTGGAATAATAGGTGCATGCTATTATAGCTAGTACTTTGAAGTCATTTTCAAGTATTGCCTTCAAATGCATATTCATGAAGGTCCAGTGAGTCTACCAACAGACACCGAGCAGTCTGTTGGCAGCCCTTCCATGCGCTTCTCATTTCTTCTTTTGCCACAATATAGTAAGAGAGATGCCATTTCCTCTTTTTGCAACCAAGGAATCTGAGATTCCAAAGATTTTTTTTTCTGATTTTACCTAAAGCCACATTGTCAGTAACCTGTGAAGTCAGGATTGCTCAGTCCCAAACTGAACCAAGGGGTTTGCATGGATTATTAGTAATGTGATCCAAACAGAAGAAAGACTTTTTTATTTCACACATTTAATAGCACCTTTTTTTATCAAGATTTCTATAAACTGGACAAATTGATTTGTAAGTTATTTTGAGAAATCATTTCACCCATCACTGAAAGCAACCTCTTTCAATGACATACAAAAATATTGCCTGGCCGTCTAATGAAATGGAAAAGGTGGAGAGAAACTATTGGGAACTGCAGCGTGCTTATGCATAAACAATAGAAGACACACAAGCTGCCAGAGGTTGACTCCCCGCTGGCCTGCCTTGGCTGAATTCATATTTACATAGTCTAAGCTTTGTTGGCTATGGCCTGGGTCCTCTGCGGAGATTACACCTGATTCAAACATTTGTTACTTAAGCTATTGGGGCCCCAACCAACCCTTTATTGGGGTGCTAATCAAGATAGCTGAAAGTAATAACTGATGGAAACATGTGCCAGACTTGGTGAGAATAATACAAGGCAAAGATCAGGGGCCACTGGCAAAGAAAGCCCCAGAAAGGAACATGAGCAGGAGATCTAAACCTTAGAAAGTCATAAGCAAGTTAAGAAACATGACCTAAGCCAGGCGCTGGTGGCGCACACCTTTCTCTCAGCACTTGAGAGGCAGAGGCAGGTGGAGCTCTGTGAGTTCTAGGCCAGCCTGGTCTGCAGAATAAGTTCCAGGACAGCCAAAGCTACACAGAGAAATCCTGTCTCGAAAAAGACAAAACAAACGAAGAAGAGGAAGAGGGAAAAAGAGAAGAGAAGAGATGATGTGGGACACACCAGATGTAAAGAACGTGGGCCAGGTGTGGTTGTACCTATTGCCTAAGCCATGTGGCCACCCAAGTGAACCAAAAGATTAGTGTTTCTATTTCTCCCTCACCATTTAATCTCCAAGTGGGTGGCATGAATTCTTAGAATATTTCACAGTTCCTTATAAAGTTCGGGGCTAGGCTTGCAAGAACAAATAATATGCCATTTTATATATTCTACCCTGAAACACCGTGATTCTGCTCCACCCATCCACGGATCAGGTGGGAACTCAACTCTTCCCTGTAGCCATCTTGTCATATTCCAGCATCGATTTTTCCCTAGGGTTCTCCTCACAATTTGGAGGGTTTGAACTGAACAACCTTAAAAGAAAGTCACTGGCCTGAAACCCAGTCCCAAATAATCAAAGGCCACTTCACCCATCAAATAGACTTGGACATCCTCTTCTTGGCTATTTGACACCATCTTGCTACAGTTCCTGAGAAGTACTGCTCTCTCAGCAACAAGCATTGAGTGCTTCAAGAAAAAAGTGCCATCCCTCCTGGACCAGTGTAGGCATAGCTCTTGGTCCTGTTAGTCCAGGACGCCCCCATCAGGAAAGAACCAGAGTCTGCTCTAAGGATAATGGCCTCTGGTTGGCAGGGAATTTCCTCCACTGCAGCATTCTGACTCCCGCTGAATGATGGGAGAAGGGTACTTCTGTCTCTTTTTGTACAAATAGCATGTTCCAAGGAAGAGTTTCTGTCTCTCTGCTGGAAACGGGAATGAAACAGCACAAAATGGAGGGATGAACAATTGGAGAATAAATCTTGTGAGAATCGCCAAACAGATCCTGCAGCCTGGATTTCCTGAAGACCCTTTGCAGATTGCTTTCAAGTCCAGCTCCTTGTTTCCTTCCAATCTTGTGAGTTCTTCCATCAAGAACTCCCCTTTCCATCTTTTTTAACATAGTTTTTTATTGATTATTTGGGAATTTCACATCAGGCACCCCAGTCCCATTCATTCCCCAGTCCTTCCATGTCTGCCTTCTACCCTTGTTGCTCCCCTCAAAAGAAATGCCAAAGAAAAAATGAAAAACATGTCATTCCTCCATCTCTCCCACCTCTCTATCATATAATTTTTGTCATAGTGGCCTTGGGCACTGTGGTATGTTATACAGTATACCCTTTTGCCCAAACAGCTTTATTTGCGAATGTTCAATGCAAGGAGTTGTTGGTCTGGTTCAAGACCTCTGGCTTCTGGTACATCATCAATACTAGACCTCACTGAAACTTCTGGATATCCTGCTGTTGCCCCCAAGTCATCTACTCCATCTATGACCTGCTGGAGAGTGTGAAGGGACCAGTCCTGTAGAATCAAACCCTTTTCCATCTTAAGCAGAAGGTTTCTTTTGCCCATTATCTTAAGAGTTTTGAAATCTACTCCCAAAAAGGGGAGACCGTGAGGAACCAGAGATACAGAGAGGAACTGCGGAAGTGGGGAAAGAAAAGGATTGTGGATCCATTATGCTCAGGACTGTGGCTTGGCACTGACTGTCCTGCTCATCAGATCACCAACAGCTTTCTAAAATATTAACTCCCAAAGTGAGAAGACTATATTGTAAGATCGGGCTTTTTTAAAAAATGGCTTGCTCTGGTCAGACCACTCTCTTGTTTCAAGCCTTGCCAGTTCCAGGACAGTCAACCCTCTGTATCCTCTAAACTGCACCTCCGCATCCATGGCATCCCTCTTAAACCTGTGCCAAGACAATCTTCCTTGCCCTTCGCTACAGTGCCTGTCTGCAGACAGCTCCATGTGAGACATAGTACCAGTCTCATAATTGATCGTGTTCCCCTAGGTGTCTCTCCTGCCAAGTCCTAATCTCCCTGCCTTGAGGCCTTTGCCTACAGTGTTTGTATCAAGCACCTAGGTACATGTTTGGCATACGTGGTGAGCACTCAGTAGTTAATTTACTGCTCTTTAAAAGGGTTTGATAGTACGTCTTACTCTCTACTCTCTTTAGTAAATGTCCTGTAGGGTGACATTTCAACATAATCCTAGGAATGGGTGTTGGAGTGGATTTTCATTATGGATTCATAGCCTTCCTGCAATCTTAATGTGCTGTGGGCTTTTGTTGTTGTTGCTGCTGTTGTTTGCTTATTGTTATTGTTGTTTCCAGTAAGTAAACCTTTTGGGAACAGCTGCTTTCAGCTGTGTTTTGATTTTTAATCTGTCTCACTCCAAGAAAAGTCAATATCTAAAGTAAGAAGAATGTAACAGTGGCTTCTCTGGGCTTTCCCCATGACCCTACCTTCAAAACTTGGCCCCATCTTCAGATACCTGCTTAGAATAGTATGAACGACTCTGACAATCATGTTCTGAGGTCAACTACAAATGTGTGCTT
This sequence comes from Ondatra zibethicus, assembly GCA_004026605.1. Taxonomy (NCBI): domain Eukaryota; kingdom Metazoa; phylum Chordata; class Mammalia; order Rodentia; family Cricetidae; genus Ondatra; species Ondatra zibethicus. The sequence goes on along the minus strand of PVIU01000099.1, from coordinate 228,115 downwards.
GATCCCATTTAGAGAGGAGGCTTCCTCCAATGCACCCTGTGTTCCAGGAGAGCTGGCCGTCCCTCCTATGTGCATCCCCTATCCTGGGAATTGCCATGTCAGCACAACAGCGTAGTGTTTCTACTATGGCGTGGAAATGGCAATTTCTTTGCTTTCTCTGTGCCATAGCCGCAGAGGCTGGGACTGAAAACTTCCGGTTTTCTGGTGAAGGTGTCCCCTTTATCGTTTTAAGTGAAACTTTCAAGGGGACAAAGGCAGCAGCAGGAAGAAGACTGTGACTGAGGGGAGCTGGCATCTTTATTCACACACAGTGTGACTTCTGGTTTTGCTCCTGAACAGACTTCCATAATGTAGAAAGTCTTGTCCTGTGATATCTCCAGGCTGTAGGCTACCATTCTCAGTACCAGGGGGAGCATTAGACGTAATTTCACACGTGTGAGTTTTAGACTTTGAGAAACTGAGGCCCAGTCAGGGAAGACTTCCAGATGTCCGTCACTGAAGGTAGCATGGCTATAATTAGAGTCTTACCTCTGGTAAAGCACATCCCTGATGCCAGATAATGAGTTTCAGAGGCCCCTAGCTCAGTCCCACTTCCAATTAACCTGTGGCAGAGAGAGGTGCACAGGAAATGTCAGCAGTGAAGTCAGGCTGGTGCATTTGGGCAGAAGCGGTGATGATAAATCACCCTGCAGGAACTGGACCAGTCTCCCTTTCCTTTACACAAAGTTGTCAGTATAAACTCATGTTGCTTGCTCCTTTCTCAAACACCCAGCAAATATCCTGTTTTCTGGATAAAGATTGACATGATGAGTCTCTGGAAAACAAAACCAATCTCCCCAACTCAGTGCTATGGAGATCCTTGTTGTGTGTTGAAAATGTTCATGGCTAGTGGGAACAAAGGTAAGAACAGCCAAAGCTACAGTGGCAGTGACTTCTGCTTTGTCCACAGATTTATTCCGCTGTGCTTCATAGAGAGTGTCTTACTCCAGAGCAGCATGAACCGGGAAAATGAGAACCGAGAACCAAAACCCCAAAGGGACCCGGTTCTGCAGGAGCACAGGCGGTTGGCTCTCTGTAGTGCCCCCAACAGACCCCCACTAGGTCAAGCTGGAGGTGGCAGCTGACAAAATGGGACAGTAAACCCTTTCCCTTAGAGAGATCACACTCTGGAAAAGGGGCTCAAAAAATAAAGGAAGTAAGTTGACTAAAATGCTGGAAGATGAGGCAGGACACAGTGAGGCATAGAACAGAGAAGGTAAGTAGAGCTATGGAGCAGGGAGACTGGTCATGAAAAGCCATCCTGGGGGGAAAAGTCTGTATTTTACAAATAGGCAACTAAGGTGAAAAGAACTGGAAGTCAGGGAGGGACTCATCTGAGGTCTATGTGAATGCTCTGTAAAAAGTGTCTTAGAGCAGGATTTCCAAGACAAGACCTGGGGTATCACTGGACAACTGTTGAACAACAGGTGACATGGGATGGTCCCTGAAGGGCTGGGGTATCTTCAGAGGATTCAGCCTGTGCTCTGATATGGGGGTATTTGGAAGACTTTTAGCAGGGGAGAGTGGTGTTCTGACTTTGGGGATCACTCTGATGGACATGCTGAGGGTCTACATTTGCGTATTTTAAACTCTTCACTGAATCTTTCAACAGGTTTTGGTAGTGCCTCTGAATCTCTTTGGGCAAAATAGTAAAATTCCGAAGGTTAGAACAAGAAAAAGACCCATAGTCCTCATTAAAAAGTGCCACAAAAGATTGCTAAACGAGAGAGGAGTCAAAAGTCAAGTGCTAGATTTGCCTGAACACTCCATAGATCTGAAGTATTGATGTCTGCAGCCTAATAGTAGGGGGCGTGCACACTTCAATTTTGAGGTCCACTAGCCAGTTAGGCTGCAGCAGAATGAGAAACAATGGATCTCATGGGATATGGTTGTGTGAGAAAATACTGCAAGCTATGGGAACTAGAGCCTGGGGTCGTGGAGCAAAAAGAATATGAAATTTAAAGTCAGAGTAGTACAGGGATGGCTCAGTCATTGTAGGCTGCCATTGCTGAGGGCCTGCTCTGTGCTAGGCTTGCTCCCTACCACCTCCCATCTCACTCTAGGTTCTGTCATTAGCCTGTGTTGGTTTCAGGAAGACACTCAAGGAGACAGAGTCATCTCTCTAAGGGTACAAAGCTACTGTGACAGAGAGGGGCTGGAGATGGAGATTGCCTTATTAAAGTCCCATGCCCTTACTATGGCAGCCTTGTGACCTGGAACCTGCTTCTGTTATTGCTCATTGTTTAATGTGTTTGTATGCATTTATATTATATATTAAATATGGTCAAGCATATATATACATATAAACATATAAATACACATATAAAAATATGATCATGTTAAGAATTAAGGGGGCAACTGTGAACTAAAGACAGTGTACAGATCCAAGGATGGCCAAAGTGATAGATGTGCAAGCTAAAATTTCTAAAAATTTTATGAATTTTGCATGAAACATGTAAGCATGTATTTATGTAAAAATATGTATACATTGGTACAAAAACTAAAATTTGAATAAATAAATAATGTGTAATACACATATAAAATACAATGTGTATTACATAGTAAATGCATTTATATGCTTTTAGAATACAATACAAAAAAACTTTTTTTTGAAACAGGGTCTGACTATGGAACCCTGGCTAGTCTAGAATTTCCTATCTAGACCAGGTTAGACTTGAACTCACAAATATCCATCTGCCTCTGTATCCTAAATCCTGAGATTACAGGTATGTATTTTGAATTACCAAAATACACAAAGATTTTAATCACTTTAATTTAGATTTTTCTAATTTAAAATATTTTTATTATTGGTAATGCTTACAAAGAAATCTCCTAGCTTGAGAAGTCAACTGTTAAAAATTAAAATATTTTACTTTCAAAGCCAAAGTAGTTCTTCTTATTATACAATTTAATAGCAGCCAAAATTTTGTCTGTCCTGTGTGATTTTTTTAGTTGTAATGGGAATGCAAGGTAGTGAAAATTCATGAATTTGAGAGTTAATTTATCTTGTTTTTTCTGCTTTTTCTTTCTCATAATCCTAGCTGATCTTTAATTTAAAAAACCTCTTTTTAAAAACATGTCCCACCCTTTGAGATAAACCTATAGAGAGGGGTAAAAGCAGAAGATAACAATAGACAGCAGGGGAGGTTCGGGTGGTGTAACTGGATAAACAGACAAACAGCCCGCAAAATCAGCTACAATTATATCACCCAGAGAAGATCACTGTTAATGGAAACTGTACAGACTTGCAGGTTTTTTTTTTTAAGCATCTAATTTTTAGATGTTATTTTCACATTAACAAACCATTACATACTTAATCTGCAAATATCACTGTTTGGGAAAGGCTCTGTTTTTTATTATTATTAACCTTCTCCTCCACAAAACAGCAAATACCCTTCAGTGAGCATAGCATGAACTCCATCCTCATCTGCTGGCGTCAGGCTAATTAGCTGGAGATCGTGGCACTGGTGGCTGCATTAAGAGTTTTTATCCAAGAAGTCAGAAATCATCCTTAGAAAGCCACAAGACTCCCTCCTGTTGCCTGGGTAGTGAAGTGGAGATGGAGCAGGAAGGACAGACAGCTCACCCTGGATCGTGTGATCTCCAGATCTTCCTCTTCTTCTCCTCAGCCCACATTTATGGGTCTGGGTATGTTAAGGAAGCAACCGCTAATCAGAAGCAGTTTCCCCATCCAAGGAACTTCCCATGCAGCCAGGGAGGTGGAGGTGTAAACTAAAATATTAAAAATGCAGCATGAAATACACAAGTATGGAAAGACGGTCCGGACCCTAGGGACACTGAGAGGAGAGCGGGAGAGGAAGGCTTCCTGCCTGGAGGATAAACCCTAAGAACCCATGACAAGGTTAACCTGTTTCCTGGGTCGGCAATATGCAGGAAAACATTTCCAGGCAGAGAGAGAGAGAGCAATAAGAGGCAGAGCATTGAGGCTGCAGGCAGAGAGAAACGGCCCTGGCAGGGACCAGCTAAACCTGAAGCTCTGCCACAGGGGGAGACCATTCTCATTAGTTCTAGAGCCACTCCAAGTTCTGGCACTTTAGTCTGGTCCAGTGCGTCATCCAGGAAGAAGAGGTCAGTTCAGAAAGCCTTGGGCTACCATGGAGGCCATGCAAGAATAGCAAGGCCTGGAGCAAGAAGACCACTAAGACTCGGGCCATTGCAGAAGTTTCTGGGCACTTAGTATGGAGACAAGCATGGAGAGGGAGGAAACAGTGTGTAAAGGATTGGGGGGGGGGGTAAAGTATAGTGCCATGGCAGCTACCAGCTCAGGCTGTGACAATGAAGGGGCTCAGGACACCAGGCTTCTGGCTCCATGGTGAGTGTGATAATTAATTTTTTGTCAACTTGACCCAAACAGGGGCCATCTGGGGAAAAAAATACCCTCAATGGAGATAATATCCCCAGAAGATAGGCCTGTAGGCAAGTCCGTGGGGCACTGGCTTGATTAGTATTTGACAAAGGCAAACCCAACCTTAGAGAGGTACAAGACAGCAAGTTGAACAAGCCATGGGGAGAAGCCAATAAGCAGCATTCCTCCATGGTCTCTGCTCCAGTTCCTGCCTCCAGGTTCCTGCCCTGAGTTCCTGCCTTGGCTTCCCCTGATGATGGACTATAACCGATAATCCAAGTAAGTCCTTTCCTCCCCAGCTTGCTTTTGGTCATGGTATTTTATCCCAGTAACAAAGCAAACTCAGACAGTGAGGTCATTAAATGCAAGAAATGTGGGGGACAGAGCAGATCTGAGTCAGACAGGGTAAATAAGGAGCAGATCACTCACTTTTGGATAATTTATTTTGAAAAGCCCAAGGGGAAAAAGCAGGTTGGAGCAGGAAAGCTTCAACAAGATCTCTGTCGCAGAATTAGCAGTTTCCTCCTTTGGTAAGGCTTAACTCAGGAGTTTGTTTTCTTTTTATAGATTAAACCATGGAAGTTGTGTTCTTAAAGGAGAAGGAAGTCAGATTTATCACAACAGTGTCATGCAGGCTCGTTGGTGTCTCGACTGAAAGAAACAGACCTGGTTACGTTAACTATAAAGTGCCTGGTCTTCAGTGATGGGTACTGAGTGCTTAATCTTCAGTATTTCAGTAAGGAGTGAGAACTGCTGTCCGGGCAGCTCTGAGAGTGCGCACATAAACAGCCCCTGCCATGCAGGGTGGACTCTGTGCTTTGGAAGCAATAAAATGCCCGAGAGGGAGGGAGGGAGGGAGGGAGGAAGAGAGGTGGATGGGAGAGGAAGGGAAGGGAAGAGTCCCACTTAGGGAGGGTTCAGTCTCTGAAGCCCTGAAAAGTACCACACATTGTCACCTTGAGAAAAGGACAAAATGTTCAGCAGCAAAAAGAACCTGATGGTCTCTGCCGCGCTAGGAGGAAAAGGGAGCCTGTTAGGAAAGAGAGGGTGTTATTTCATTATTGCTACATGCTGTCCTCATTAATCACTGCAAACAAGGAGAATTTGGACCCTCTGTACTATCCAGCTTTTATCTGCATCATCTTCTTGATCAAAATTGTAAATAGGACAGGTGATTTGTGGCTCCTCAGTCAGCTAAGAAGCAATTTTTATTTTCTGAAGTATGCGTTCACTCATCCTTACCAACAACAGACCAAGCAATTTCCCACATTATTTTCTTACATTCTTTTCAAGGAATAAAAACAAGGACCTGGATATCTAGTGATTAACAAGATGCATTATTAGAAGATCCCAGGCAGAGGGGCTGAAGAGATGCCTGTTAAGAACAGTGACTGCTTTTCTAGAGGATTTGGTTTAGATTCCCAGCGTCCCCATGGCAGTTCGCAACCATCTGTAACTCCATCCCCTGGGATCCATATTCCTCTTCTGTCCTCTGTATGCACCAGGAACACATGTGGTACACAGAGAGACATGCAGGCAAAACATCCATACATATTTAAATGAGAGGGTCCCAGGAAAAAATGTGCTGGTTGTAAAATAATTTCTAAAATCTTATAATCTGTGGGTTATTTTCTTACATACATACATCAGTTCATATTGTATGTATGAAGCCTCATGGTAGGTCTGCTTCCCTAGATGAAGAAAGGGAAGCCCTGTGAGTTAAATGATCCGCCCAGCTAGTGAGCTGCCAAACCACACGTCATAACTCCTGTCCCTGGTTCCAGAGTTCTGTAGCTAACCCTTTCAGCTAATGTCTAGTCTGTGGTGTTTAGGTTCACCACAACAAACTGTTCTCATCTCTCTCTATGACATGAATACCCACACGGTTGCCCAAGCCATAAACCTGAGCCTCCTAGACCGCAGACTCTTCCCTCGCAGCCCGCATCCACTGTGAGCAGCTCTCAGCTCCTTCCCATGCCTTTCACCTACCTTACCTCCTGATGAGCACAGGCTACCTAAGTTACTCCCTCAACACCGGCGTGTTTCTAAATACTGCCCCCTCTATCTGTCTTTTCCTCCTCTTCATCTTCATGGGAAATCAGACCGAGGGGCTCTTGGGAAACTCCTTCCTTGCTTTCTCCCAGCTTCTAGCTGCTGGCAGCCCTTAGCTTGCCGCTAAGCAGTTCTGGTCTGCCTCTGTCATCCTACGGCCTTCTTTCCTGTGTGTGTCTTAAATCTTTCTCTTCTTTAAGGACACTTGTAATCAAATGTAGGAGCCACCCAGATCCAGGATGACCTCATCGTTTCTTGAGTCCATCTGCAAGGACCCTGTACCAAATAAGGGAACACCCACCAAGAGTTAGACCTTCAGTGCATCATGGGTGAAGGGCTCGCCCCCACGATTTCACACTGCTTTGAAACCTGGTTTCTTGTTTCACAGCAGACACGCTGATGTCCATGTTCAGGGTTACTGTGAACAGTAATTGAGTTGATGAGTGCAATGTGTTTGTCACAGTTGTGTATCTCAGAGATTTGGAAAGTAGCAACTTTGACTTATTGCCAAAATAAACTAAAAACAAACAAACAAAAAAATCCTTTATCTGCAAGCTTACCTCTTGTCTAAGAAAGCCTGCATCAAATCCTTTGTGAAACAAAACCTAGGGCCTCTATTTTTTCATTCTGTCTTCCATAGGCCAACCCTCCTTATAAAAGGCTACAAGGTACAGACATAAATCTGAACTTGGAGGTATATTTCCCACATCAAAACATCTGCCGCTCACCTCTGTGTTCATCATAGCAGGAAGAAGTTGTCCTGGTAGGGAATGGAGATAGAGGAGGCATGGGGTTGTAGCTTGTGCTTCTTCATGCTCTAGATAGTCAACACCTACAGCCACACTTTGCTTGCAGTTATCCAAGGCTCCTGGTTCAGAGCTTTGCTGGAATTGAGGCCTGGACACAAACAGCGTTATCAGAAATGGACCTGAACTCAAATCTTCCTTGTGCCACTCACTAGCTATGCCACCTTGAACATCTCTGAACCCTCCTCTTCTCATCTTTTCCTTGGCACTTATTAGTAGAGGTGAAATATCTCCTCTTCAGGGTGGTCATGGAACTTAATGAGATGGCACGGGTGTAAATCATTTTTTCCTTCTCTTGTTCTAAGGAATGGGTATACATTGACTACCTAGGCACTCACCTACTTGGATGATAGTGGGTGTCAAATTTAAGTCAGAAGCTTTTCCATTCCATAATGTAAAGATCAATCCATATTTTATTTAGCATATATTATGTGCTATTCCTGTATCATTTTTGCAGTATGGTACTTATTAGTGATCTAGGACCACTAAGATGGGGACTGCACACACACACACACACACACACACACACACTTACACGAAATCACTCATCCATCAATGAATGAGATAAATGAGCACATTAATTTAATGAAGAATGTTCAGAAAAATGGGCATCAAATCAAATTTAGAGATAGCAGAGTACAGGATGGTGTTTGAGAACAGGTGTTCTTTTTCACAAGAGCATACTGGTTGGAAGTAACACCTTGTCCAGAGACAGGAAGCTGGGGTGGTACTCCAGGCTCAGAGGCCACAGGTATCCCGTGTACTATGGGAAAATCAAAGTGTACCCCTGAATCTCTGATCAAAGGTTTTCAAATTAGCTGAGGAGACTCGGGCATGCCTGGCACAGGGCGTGAGGATCACTGCGCGCCATAGCAGAAGTGAGAATAATTAGAGAAGACAGGTTGAGAAGCAGCACTCTTTGAGTTCGACTTTGTGCCAGGTGCTACTACTGTCTTCCTAATACATGTGGTCTAGTGCTGAGTGTCTGATACAAGGGGCTCCTGAGTTCTTCAAATACAGTATCTTAGCTGAAGTTTCTATTGCTGTGAAAAGACAACATGACTGTGGCAACTCTTATAAAGGGAAACATTTAATTGGGGCTGGCCTACAGTTTCAGAGATTTAGTCCATTACCATCATGGCAGGAAGCATGGCAGCATGTAGGCAGACATGGTGCTAGAGAGAAGCTGAGAGTCCTACATCCGAATCCGCGGGCAGCAGGAAGTGACTGCCACACTGGGTCTGGCTTGAGCATGTGAGACCTCAAAGCCTGCCCCCAGTGACCACTTCCTCCAATAAGGCCACACCTCCTAATAGTGCCACACCTATGGGCCTATGGGGGCCACTTTCTTTCAAACCACCATACGCAACTCATCCAAATGGAGAGTTGATAAAATGTAGTTTGGTATCTAAAAAGCTGATACTACAAAGTATCTCACCTGCAGTCACTAACTTGTATACTGATTAGATGCTAAAATTATAATAATGTAGATATATTTGATCAAGTAAAATATAAGGTGGATACTAGATTCACCTGTTTCTTACCTTTTTTTAAAGTAAACATTTGCAATGACATAGGTGGGCCACATTGCATTTCTGTTGGACACTGTTGGTGTGGTCAGAGGTCTTAGCCTGCAATGGCTAAGACCAATGGGGATGGAGTTTGAACGCTACTGTGGAGAATGTGGAGGGCTCGGGTGAAAGGGAAAAGGAAGAATTTTTGGGGGACAGAGAGTGATAAACATCAGCACCAACATGGGATTTCCAAGGTCTAGTTAGGAATCACATGTGGGCCATCTGGAGAAGTAGGCGAAACCCCTCAGCAGTGTCTTGACAAAATACACTCTCAGGAATCCACTTCAGATATGATGATAAGCTTCATACCGGCAGAAGACAGGGATGTCTGTCACTGACAAAAACAAGAGAGAATTACAAATAGAAGTTCTAACCTTTTATTGTTGGTTGCTTTGAAGTCAAGGAGTCCCTTAGAGAAAATCAAAATGGGATGCCACGAGTAAAGTTTTAGGAAATGAAAAGGTTGGGGCTGGAGAGATGGCTCAGCAGTTGGGAGCACTGACTGCTCTTCCAGAGAACCTGGGTTCAATTCCCAGCACCCACATGGCATCTCACAACTGTCTGAAGATCCAGTTCCAGGGGATCTGACATCTTCACACCGATGCACATAAGATAAAGTTAAGTAAGCCATAAAAAAATGTTTAAAAAAAGAAAATGAAAAGGTTGATATTCGTGTCATATCCTTTATCTGGACTTAATTAATCCAATAACTTCTTACAACTATACATACATGTATGTATTCACAGAAGATAATGATGAGGAAACAGCCATGCCTCTGGGGGTCTTTTGACACGGGGGCTAAGACATACATACCTCTAATCTCTTCTAATGGTCTACTCTTCTGCAAGAAATACTGAGCTGAATTGATCCAACATGGATTTTTTATTCTTGCTTTTAAAGTAATTAATTTTATAATTAATTCTGCCTTTTTACTAACCATCCAAAGATGGATAGTGCAAGATTTTCCCAGTACTGTGTTGGTTGCCTTGTAGGACACGTTTATATGGAACTGTCCATGGTGTTTACACAGCAGCCTAACTGGTTGTTGGTAGGGCATGTTATATGAATAAGAAATATGCAAAATACACTGATATAAAATATGTGATTTTGTTGAATTGAATTGTGTTCTGTGAAGTGCAATCATCAGAAGGTTAACTCTAAGCCCCAGAAATGACAGGGTTTCTAGCATACTTCTTCTATCTAGCAAACCCACAAAACACATAGATGAAGGAGGGCAGTCAATTCCAGATGGGAGGCTCTGGGCAAATGAGACCGGCTTTTGTAGCAGAATCATGTTTTTGTGTGCTCTGGTGTTCTAGGCACACCCAACTATTCCAAGATTACTGGATGTCTGTGCGCAGAAAGACCAAGGTTCCGGCCGGTCTTTTGTGGCTCTGTCACGTTAACGACAATGCTGCCTGAGTACAGGAGAGTGCCTGCCAAGTGCTTTGCGGGTGCCAGGGTGGTGCAGCCGGTTGTCCAGGGAGTCGAGCACAACTTACCCTTTGAGGAGAATAGAGCCTCTGAGTCAGGAAACGATCTCTCCCAGAGCTTCTTAACCTGTGGTGCCTAGTCAGGTGTGTTTGCCGCACTCCAGGGGAAACTAGAAAGTTCAAGTCTGTCTCCGCAGTGTTGGCAGCCCACATACTTGGCCTGTTTCTGAGGGAGGCTGGAAGCCTCGCTGCTCTCCTTTCCCACCTTCACTCCTGCCACATGTTTCAGCCTCTTTCCATTTCTCAGATATGCTGCAATTTCTTTATTTCTAGGAGAAGTCTTTTTGTCTTCATTGGTGCCCTCTCCTGTGGCGATTATCAGGAGAAAAGATAAAATTTGAGGATGGATCTAAACATCCCCCTGCATAGAGGCTAAATCATTCCTAATGACCTCCTTCCCCACCCTGATACCTACTTGTTTGAATGAGTCGCTCCTACCAAAAATAGTGGCCTCCTTAAGAAGAAATGGTAGAGCAGTAATTACTCAGACAGAAGCTTCCTTCACCTGCTCACCAGGCAGGATCTGGGATGCTGGAGACAGAGGCCAGAGAGGCTCCAGAGAGGAGGACAGTGAGCCCATGCTGAGTGGCACAGGGATCCTTCGGCTCTGCACCTTTCATCTGTCTGCTGCTTGTTCCTTTCCCTTCTGAAGGAATTGGTACTTACAGAGTAGCCTGATCGCACTTAAAAGGGGCTCAGTTCCCTCTCAGTCCCCTGCTACCCACCTTAGAAGTGGGACAGGTCCTGAAGTCCAAGGCCTGGATGGTCACAAAGGTGGAGACCTGCACCCCCACCTGGTATTCTGCTAACTTTCAAGGGAAGCTGCGAGCACATTTGAAAACCGTGGACCTCCAGGGATGCTGACGCCCACATATCCCATTCTGCATGTATGTATGCCCCTTCAGAGATCAGTTTTCTTACACACTTCATCACAGCTTCACCAGCTAGCACAGGAGGCAGGGCTTCAACTCTGCACGTTAAAGCCGGACCAAACAGCACTAGGGAGTGTATAACAGCCCAGTACAAGATTTACCCATAATTAGTGGTGTTCTATGGAAGGTAAACACTTGATGCCATCAAAGCCTAAATTTCATTCCTGGCTAGTTTTACTTTAGGAGAGTTGGGGGGGGTGGAGGACAGTGGAAAGCGTGTAGCACACTCAAAAGAAATTAATTAAAAGGGAATGTGTTGGCTGAGCATGCAGCTGGGCAGTACTGGTTTTCCACGCGGTAACAAAGGACCACAGATGGCATAGCTTACAATGGAAGTCTGTTGCTTTGCAGCTCTAGAGGGTGGTAAAATCAAGGGATCTGCTCCTGCCTGAAGCCCAGAGAAGAGTCCTTGCTTGCCTCCTCTTAGTTTGCACCGATAGCCGGCATTCCTTGGTGTTCCTTGGCAAGCCTGGAATCTCTGCTTAATTGTTCTCCCTGTTCTGTATGCCTTCACTCAGCTGTCTCCTTTATTATTCTTCTATTCTTGATTGGTACATACTGGAACATATTTGTGTTCAACATTGTGTTTCAAATATGTAGACATTTTATAATGATAAAATAAGGGTAATTAGCATAGCTTAAGTGTTTATAATTTTGTTGTTACAAGAACCTAAAAGCCCTTTCTTCCAGCTGTTTTGACATACACAGTGAGCTGATGTTAGCTACAGTCACTCTAGTGTGCGGCAGAACACCAGAGACAGTTCCTCACATCTAACTGCAGTGTTGTACTTATTAGCCAGACTCCCCTGCCTATATTGTCTTCTTAACAGGATGACAATCGTATTAGACACCAACCTCCCTCCTCCTTGTCTCTTTATGCGTCTGATAACTCCGTTTGCAAATGCAAGCATTCTGAGGTACCACACATTAGAATTTCAGAGTGTCTCTTTGGAACCCATAACAGATCCATGGTACTCTGGGATCCTTCTACTGACTGAACTGGGACACAAGAGAAAGAGGTTTATTACAGGAGTTGAGGTCATGAGGAGAGGAAAAAAAGCCATTGGCTGTCCGTTGCCCCCAGCGAGGGAGTTGGGAAAAATCAATGTTTTGACCTCTCTTTTCCCAATTGGATCTCCTGATGCTTATGCTAGTGCCTCACATCTGACTGAACCAAAAGTCCAAGGTCAGGAGCCCAGTGATACAGTGGCTAGAGGCTGTGTGACAGAGTGGTGGAGGAACAGTGGGTATGGGCAGGGCGCCATGCCCTCTTTCAGGGAGGAAGGGGGAGGGAGGAGGGGTGGGAGGGTAGTGGGAGGGGACCGGGAGAAGGGGAAGAAAGGTAAAAATTTTATTTCTTTAATTATGTTCTTGAATGGAAAAAATAAAACAAAACAATGTATGGAAAAAAAATCAAAAAAAAATTAAAAAAGAATGTACTAAAAAAAAAAGAGAGAGAAGAAATGAGTAGTGCAGCCTGTGAACTCTTGCAAGCTTCCCTTCCCCTGGCCGTACACTGGGGAGAATATTAGCGGCTACTTCATAGGGTTATTAACTTGTCACCCAGCATATCATAGAAAGTGCTATTGTTTTATCGCATTATTCAAATCCACTTTCCTGCCTCTGCCTTATGAACCTAAGTGAGAAGTTCAGATTCCCTGTGTGGGTTGACACAAAGGTATGCACTGTGCTCAGCTGTGCTCTCCGCTTTTCTGAGTCATCAACTCAAATGGGTGTTCCTCGGTGGTTTGAACTAGTACTAGCAGAAGTCAAATTGAGAAAAGGCTTGGTGATTTCCTGTCATGGCCCATGTTGGGGGGGTCCAGCCTCAACAGTTCATATGCTCCAGGGTAGGGGCATGTGGATCAGAAGTGTTAAGTAGAAAAAACAGAGATACAAAAGAAAAAGACAGAGACACAGACTAGAGTCAGGAGGGCAACCCAGTGAATACTGAATTTGCTCATATTTATTTTCCATATGTTCATATACGCCAATCCAACATGGGGGGGGGAAGAAGGCAAAAGACTGCTTTACTGTGATACAAAGAACAAACAGAGCAATTACCTCTTCAATACCCAAAACACCAAGTAACTATATCCTGAGTTAAATATTCTGTTGTTTAGGCAGGATATGCAGCGAGCACATCTTAGGCCAAGCATCCTGTAGGCAGCCACATCCTGGGTCAAATCTGTCATAACCTTGAAGGATCAAGAATAGACCTGCATTCTCTGACCTTTGGTCAAGGTGGAACGGATCGACATCCATGTGCTCCAACATGTTCCATAGTAAAGGTAAGAGGGGCCCTGGAAAGATGGCTCAGAAGTTAAACACAGTCCTTCCGCAGAGGACCTGAGGTCTAGTCCCAGCTGCCTGTAACTTTGGCTCTAGGGACTGTGGCACCCTCTTCTGGCACACACATGCGCATACTAACACATACACAAACAAATTTAAATCAAAGATAGGAGCAATCCAGTGCCTGGGGTATAATGGTTTGGAGGATGACAAGACCGGACATGGAAGAACACCTCAGGAGCTCAGTGTGGTGTAGCCCATAACAGACAACTCTCACCGGTAGAAATCATCGGTGTTCTTAATACTCAGAAGAGGAGTGCTCGCCCTCAAGGGGATGTCTGAGAGGATTCTGTGGAAAGGATGGTAATTAAGCTGGGTCCTGGTGCAGTATGATCTGGGCACATGGAGATTGAGGGTGAGGAAGTCAACAGACTATGGGAAGTGAAGAGTAGGACTGTACAAAGACTAGACAGGAATTATGAGTAAACAGAGGTAGATGAAAGACAACAGAGGCCTCCTGGGAAAAAGAGACTGAATTTCCACCTAAAGCTTAATTGATGCTTAATATAAAACAAGCACACTGCTCTCTAGGTCAAATAATACGTCTATCATTCTCTAATTTTAAACAGACTCCTCTTTCATGATGACCCCACTTAAGTTCTTTAAAGAACTGGTTATTTAAAGATGCATCTGAGCTAAAATCACAGTCTAGAGCTGAGTGGAATGTTCTTCAGAGTCCAGAGGTGGGCAGAATCCTAGAACCCCTGGGTAACAGCCCATCACATACCAAAGGCAAGTACTCATTGAAACCACATGGACAGTCATCCCAACAGAAGGCAGCCTGAGGAAAAGAGGTCCTACAGACCAGCATGCCCCCCACCCCCATAGGGTACGAGCGGGATCCATGGCAGGTAAGGAGCTACAGTGATGGCAGGTGTGGAGTGGTCAGGAGTAATGAGCAGGAACAGCAGCACAAACATGTCCAGTGTCACAGCTGCAAATAGGCAGGATGAGACGGTGGGCGGCATAGCTGTGCACCAGGCTGCAAAAGAGGCAGCCAGCCTGGAAGAAAGTATGAACACAAATAAGGAACATAGGAGTGATTAACTGTGATGCGGACTCTGAAGATGGGGTGTTTTGTGATATTTTACTCTTCTGGCTTTTTGAGGGGCCTACCATCCAGCTCCCAAATAAATCACACACAGAGACTTATTCTAAGCTGTGAATGCCCGGCCTTAACTTAGCTTGTTTCTTGTCAGCGTTTCTTAACTGAAATTATCCCAACTACCTTTTGCCTCTGGGCTTTTATCTTTTTCTATTTCTGTATATCTTTCTTTACGTCTTTCTCCTTGGCTTGCTGTGTAGCTGGGTGACTGGCCACGAATGGCCTCCTCTCCTTGTTCTCTTGCTCCTCTCTCATTTCTCCTTCTATGTATCCTCTCTGCCTGCCAGCCCCGCCTATCCTTGCTCCTGCCTTGTTATTGGCCATTCAGCTCTTTATTAGACCATCAGGTGTTTTAGACACGCAAAGAATCACAGCTTCACGGAGTAAAACAAATGCATAAACAAAAGCAACACACCTTAAAATAATATTTCCTAACAGTAGGGCATACAACATAGATGATTTCCATTCAGGAAAAAAAGTGGGATTCTGCAAACAGGAGAGGAGTAGGAAAAACATTTCAAGAAAGGTTTCTGGAATCAAAAAAATAATAATAAGGCACATTACAACGTCCTACCTGGGCCCTGAAGAGGTGGCCCAGTGGTTAAGAGCACTTGTTTCTCTTTCAAAGGACCTGGGTTCTGTTCCCACCACCCAAATGTTGGTTCTCAACCATCTGTAACCCTAGGTCCAGGGTATTCAACACCCTCTTCTAACCTCCAGGCACACACATGATCCATATATTTTCATATAAATAAAACCCTTATATACATAAAATAAATCTTTTTTAAAAATAACAAAATGAGATGTTCTACCTTGTTTTATAATGATTTATTAAGTGGACTGGGTGCTTCCTATGTCAGAGACAAAGGTTTCCCTAAGTTTTTTATCTTCACTTGATAGTAGCATTCTTTAATAACTTTAAAATATTTTATTTTATGTGCCTGCATTTTTTGTCTTCATGTGTGCCTGTGCACCTCTTGCATGTTTGGTGCTCGATGGGACAGAGGAGGTTGTTGGACCTCCCTGGAACTGGAGTTACATATGGTTGTGGGCTGCCATGTGGATGTTGGGAATCAAACCTAGATCCTCTGAAAGAGCGGCCGATGTTCTTAACTACAAAGCCATCTCTCCAGCCACATTAGAGCATTCCTAACTCATGGATGACATTGTCAAAAAAAAATGTTAAGCTTAGAAATATTATGTAAGAAAAATAAAAAGTAAAATTAATAGATAATGGTAAATATTTAGTTAAACAAAAAATAAATAATCACAGTTGAATGGAAGCAGAGACTTGGGTAGAAAAATAAGACATTAGAATAAAATATGAAAGAAGACAACCCCAGTGTTTTGAAGGCCAGAGAAAATATAAATTATGGCTGCCACAAGTAGGGGGCAAAAATCACATAACAATCCTGACTTCCCAGGTATGTCTCTAGTGTTTCTATTTTCATTTCTTATGCTGGCTGTAGTCTTGGTAACCACAAAGACTTTGTATTCTATTCATTGTGGTATCCAGCATAACAGTTTGACTTAGACAAAAGCTCCCACTATGGAAATGATGTATCCCCCAGTTTCAGAGAGAAGCACAATCCAGTTTGCAGCTTGGGAACCTCCAGTCTAAGGGCCTACTTTCCATAAAAATCCCACCAGGAGGAGCAATTCTGGCGCTTCCCAGGCAGTAGAACTTGTGGACACCGGTGATCGTTTTTTCACAATCAAGCCCTGCACCTTCAGATTAGAATGTTAAATGTGGTTTCCCCTAGTCCCTGTGCTCTCCTCCCATGCACGTCCCACTGCGCTCAGCCACGTGTGAACTCAGAAATGCCCTCAGCGCAGCATGTCAGGCAGTCTCCACCCACCAGTTGTAATTGGCAAGGGAGCTGAAACCCATTTGCCACCAGCTTTCAAAAGATTCCTTTATGTGCCTTCTTTAAGCAAGTTTATCTGACTGCAGCTCATTCTTCTGGGAAGAAAATCCTTCATTTACTAGAAAAAAAATTGCTGATATCCAGCCCCCAGTTCAAGATTTAGATATGAGTGATATTTCCACAGAATTGAAACCTTTTCATCTCAGGACCATTTCTGATGGAAGACGCTTTTGGGAGTATTAATTATTCTTCTCTGCATAGGAAATGGAGTATACTGAACATAACAACATTTATTCAACATATCCCTCATTTTTAAAAGCATTTCTGAAAATATTTTGTAATTATGAATCAGTGTCCCAGGAGACACTCTCCTCTCTTTAAATCGTCTCATGCATCATTGGAGATATATAGAAACCAGTGGGGCAGATTCTGCAACCATACCCTCTTTCAACTTTCTGTCTGGGCAAGAGAGAGGCAGAATAAAGGTTACCAAAGACCCTAGAAAACGAAGACTCTTAAATCACCTTGTTTTTCACTGTACCAAAGTGTCAAGTAAAAAATACTTCTCCCTGACAGTAATAGATACTTCTTTTACATACTTCTGATTTTCCAGGTATTTTACAAAGCATAGGACCCTTAAACTATAATTTGAAATTGATGGAATGTTTAAGCATGTCTTAAAATTTTTTTGTTTGCATTACTTGTTTTGAATCATCATTACAAATAGGTTAAAGTCAGCAAGCAACTGTGGGCAGAAGTTTCTGTCCCTCCGGCCACTCCAAAGTAACCACACAGAGGCTTAATATTAATTGTAAACACTCGGCAAATAGCTCAGGCTTGTTACCACATTTTAAATTAACCCATATTTCTTAACTATGCTTTCCCCTGTGGCAAGGTATCTTTTCTCTCTGTGTCTCCTCTCAACTCTCTCTGACTCTACCCTTCTTCTTCCCAGCATTCTCAGTTTGGCTCTTCTGCCTAACCTTATTCTGTTCAGCTATTGGCCAATCAGCTTCTTTATTAAGCCAATCACAGCAACATATATTCACAGAGTGTAAAGGAATATTCCACAAGCAGCAAGTATCCATAATGAGAGTGGCCTTTCTGAATGGGGACCTGAGGGAATGAAGGAATGATCATGTGTGCATGACAGTGCCCACTCATGTGTGCATAGACAACACCTTTAAGATCCCTTCCATTGATGCTTCAGTACACAAGACCTGTGCAGTTCAGGTGTGAGTGTGGAGGACAGTCATCAGTTAAATAAGGCAGCTGAGAAGGGCATAACCAGGGTGATAATGTAATTTTGGGCGTTGTGGGCACATCCAAGGGTATTCATACCTCCCAAAGCATCACCAACTTGTATACACAGTCCTTAGCCCTACAAGAAAGACATTGGTAGGACAATAGCTTATATCATATTTTATCATGACCCTTTTCTTTACTTGAGCTTAAATCTACAGATAAGATGTCTATGGAAGAAAGATGGATGGTAACCTGTACATTCTTCATGTGGCCACTGAACGGGCAGAAATTTATTTAAGCGAGAAGGACAGGTTCTTCAGGTGGTCAGATGCCATCTATTATATGACAGACAGTTCTGTGATTTAGAAGCCCTCATCTTCCTGGGAGTGCATGGGCAGAAGAAGCACACAGAAGGACAAGACGTCAGGACAAAGATCACAAATACACCAAGCTAATAGCCTAGGGAGTGCACAGGCAGAAGCACACAGAAGGACAAGGCGTCAGGGAAAATGTCAAGAATGCACCAAGCTAATTCCTAGGCAAGACAAAGAATAGACCTGTGAACATTTGGAAGCAGCAGAATGGATACATCTCAAAACATGTGAAATTACCAGGCATCGACGACTACATTCTGGTGAGGCATTATGACTCAACATTGTAATCTTAACATTCAGAGGCAGAGAGAGAGAGAGAGAGAGAGAGAGAGAGAGAAGATCTCAAGTTCAAGGCCTTCCTGGGCTCTACAGCAAGACCTGTCAAAAAAAAAAAAACAAAAAAAAACTAAGGGCTGGGAATGTGCCTTAGTGATAGAGTACTTGCCTAGCATGCAAGCTGGGCTTGAGCCTTAGCACTGAAAGAGAAAGAGAGAGAGAGAGAGAGAGAGAGAGAGAGAGAGAGAGAGAGGCCAGGTGGTGGTGTCGCACGCCTTTACTCCTAATCCTAGCACTTGGGAGGCAGAGGCAGGCAGATCTCTATGAGTTCGAGGTCAGCCTGGTCTACAAGATCTAGTTCTAGCACAGGCACCAAAGCTACAGAGAAATACTGTCTTGAAGAGAGAGAGAGCAAGGCAAGGGAAAAGGGAAAAGGGCATATGTCCTATGTGAGTCCATTTAAGAGAATGTCTAGAAAATGGCTAACGATGATGGCAAATGGCAGGTCAGCAGTCTCCTGGGACGCAGGGAGGAGCGGGCCACAAAGGGGCACGAGGAAACCACTTGAAATGGTAGGGATGCTTTGTATCATGAGAGTGGTGGCTACACAACCTTGACACTGACTGAATCATGCATTTAGTATGGACGGGTTAAACTGCATGCAAATTATTTCTAAAATGCATTCTTTTTAACATTTCAGCTGTGTAGGCTTGACATAAAGGTGGACTCACCCACAAACTTGTTCCCCATCAGGGCTGCAGCTCTGATGACCAGCCGGTGAGGCCGGGTACACACAGATGCCATGCCTGCTGCTGGCCTTGAACATGTTTAGTCCGTGCATAGTGTATACTTGCTCTGTGCCAGACACTGTGCTAAGCCACAGGCATGAAGTGATGGTAGATAAATAATAAAAAGGTGGAGGTCTCAGGACAAAATGAAACTCAGCCGCATGTTTCCACTGATATTTGAATGTGTTAAGTTCAAATTGTCAGCATGGTCATTTAAGTAACATAAAGAGATCAACTTTCCAGAAAGGACACAAACATACATTTAGGCAAAACTCCTACATGTAAAATAAAAGTAAAAAAAAAAAATCTCTGTTTTTAAGTTGATGAGCAGCTAGATTGGATTAACAAAATCAGAGTATCAGAGAATGGACCAAAGCCAGGTGAGCTGCCCATGCCATGAGTTGCCTTTCACCCAGCCAATATGTGTCAGAACATAAAAGGTAGGAAAATTAGTCTGAGCACAGCAGAAGAAGGCTGGCTCTGCTTGCCTACACAGGGCTTATGAGTTCAGTGAATTGGATGGATGAGTGCTCACTGAACATGGGATAAACTAGAGGCAAGACTGAAATCAGAGGCACAAGTTTTGAGAAAGCCTGAGGACTTCAACCCCAGCGGCTGTTGTAGATTCCTATTGCTGCTGTAGTAAGTTATCAAGACTTTTGTAGCTTAATCCAGTGCACACTGAGTATGAAAGTTGTTAAACTAGGAAGTCTCACAAGGTGGTGTCATCAAGGCAGTTTCTTCTGGACACTTCACAAAGGTTCTCTTCATTTCCCTTTTCTCTTTTCTCAAGACTAAACCTTGGGGCTCCTTCTATATATTCAAAGTTTATTACCTCAACCCTGCATTGATGGTCACATTTTCCCTTCTCTCTAATCCTGCTTCCCTTATGAAAGATTACACTAGGAACCAGATAACCAAGCATAATCTCCCCATTTCAAAATGCTTAATTTAACCACCTATACAAAGCCTCTTTGCCACAGAAAGTATTCATAGATTTCTGGGGCTAAGATAGGGCATGACCTTTTTTGGGGAACATTAGTCAGCCTACTGAGGTAATGTCAAATCTATTTTTTTTCTATCATGCAACCAAATGCCATGGCTGGAAGAATCTTGCAATCTCCAAAACAAAAGAAAATATAGTTATAATCTCTAAGAGAAGAGGCAGTAGAGAGGCCTATGGAATATATGTGTCATAAAAGAAGAAGGAAAGCCAGGTGTAGTGGCTTATGCATTAATCCCAGCCCTCAGGAAGCAGAGACATTAGCATCTCTGTGAATTAGAGAACAGCCTGGTCTACATAGAAAATTCCCAGATACCCAGGGCTACAAAAACAAAAACAGAAGGAAGGACCATCTTGTGGGAGGAAGAAAACCAGCAAGAGGAGGGGAGAGGAAGATTGGGGAAAGTCAGGTTTGGGCAAAAAAGAACAAAATACTACAGCACATGTGAAAATATCTCTGTGAAACCCGGTTCTTTTTATGTTAATGAAAATAAGAAAGGGAGAAATTAGAGGGTAATGGAGGAGAGAAGCTGAAGCTGCAGAAACTGCAAGTAGATGGGGACATGGACTCCCACAGCTGTCAGCTTGAGAACCCGATAATATTTTAGAACCTTTGTGAAGAGCCTTGACTTGATTTCTTGGGTCCCCTCATCTGTGAAGCACAAGTGTTTGTTGGACCATCTGGCTCCTCACAGGTTGGTATCTTGCAGTTTTGTTGGTGGTTGTCTGTTGTTTTGGGGCTTTTTTCATTTAGTAGTTTTGTGTAGTTATCTTGCTTTGCTTTGCTTTACTTTTGAGTGTTTTGGTTTTGCTTGGTTTGGGGATTGTTATTGTTTGTTTGATTATTTGGTTTCGGGTTTGGTTTTGGTTCTTGCTAATTCTACCAAAGGCTTAGCCTCACAAAAGTAATAGTCTGAAAAGAAAATTAGGGAAAGAAAGAGTGAGACCTGAAGATGACCATGGGTTCCCCACAGTAGACTGTGTGTTCTGTAATTCTTAATGCCTGTTCTTCCCAGGAGCCACATTAACTGGATGTACCCTTGGGTTAGAGTAGTTGAGTTAGATCCCCAGCCTGAAGCCCCATCCCATTCACCAGACAGCCTTGGAAAAGTCAGTGAATTTCTCTCCCTATCACACTTGAGTCTATAAAATAATAATAACATACCGTTGACATCAGGTAGACACAGGAATCCAACAAGGTAATACTAGGTCTTTGAAACAGTGGGTACTGCTGTACACTGTACATATATGCCTCATATAACCAGGTGCTATCATAAGGAACATGCTAGTAGAGAGTATCAGTTTACTGGGAGTCTTTATTTTATATGTACCATAAAGACAAACGAAGTAACAAAGGGTTCAGATCTGTCTGCTACCACCAAGTTCCCATCTGAGCTTGTTTCTGGAGCAGTACTAATTTTCCCATTTTTGGATTTTAGCTGGCAGCACATTCTTTACCTCTGAGGCGTATAGATACCCTACCAATGAAAACTGATTGCTTAACAGTGAGATTTCTACAAATACAAATGATGGCAACAACTTTACTTCGGGGACATTTGAACCCAACAGCAGAATTCACAGAAGGCCTCTGGGTGCTGGCACATACGCTCGACTAGAAGATGATTTGTAGGATAGCCATGAATTAGCTTTTATTTTAGATGTGAAACATGGTTATTTATGTATTTTGATCTGTGAGCATATGCATGCTGTATTGCGTTTTCTTTGAAGGTGGCCAGATTGTTTGTGTGAAAGTGGTCCGCTCAAGGACATTGCTATATCTAATGAGGCCAAGGTCACAGCTTCAATTCCCATTTGGCCAGTTAGTTTTGCTCATAGCCACAGGCTAGGCTGTTCCCTAATTATTAAATGCAAGCTGTCTCAGCATAGTGAAAGGGTGCCGGGTAATGCAGATTGCCAGGGCTGATACACAACCACCATCTAGGGCCTACTTCGGACCACAGACTTAGAGAAGTGACAGACCACTCACTGTGGGGTTCGGTTTTGTGCTCCTGTGAGCATTTCTTAAACCATCCTGAGTCCCTGCAGAAACACACTTTAGGTTCTCTATATCTGATCAACTAAATCATTTCATCATTCCCCCCTTGAACGGCTAGCACGTACTCCTGTAATAAGTAATAATTACTGTTTGCCTTCAGAAGGTGTTCTGACATTTTGTACATTTGTCCGCTCTGGAGTCTGTTACCAAAGACCCTACTAATGAAAGCTAGCACTGTCTGATTCCCCTTCTCTCAGCCGTCATTAGTTGCCTTGACCGCTTCATCTAGGATGAAGCATTGTGAGGTCTCTCCCATCCACACTGGCTTGTCAACTAGTGCTGTCTTTGCTCACGTCTTGCTTAAGCAGCCACGTTAGTGACACTTCATGGGTGCATCTTCTATGTCATACATAGAAGACACAGCAGACATCCTAGTCCTCTGGATCTTATAATCTTTCCGCCCACTCTTCTAGAATGTTCCCTGAGCCTTGGGTGTAGGAGTTGTGCTCTAGATGTATCTCTTGGGCTAGGCAGCCTGGAGTCCGTTGCTTTCTGCTTGCTGACCATGTGATTTTCTGTAATGCCATCTATTAAAGAAAGGAATTTCTTTGATCAGGGGTGAGATCTACATCTACCTGCGGATCTGAGGATAGGTATTTAGAACGCAGAGCTCCCAGATTGTTTATCCAATACCAAATAGTCAGCTCTGAACACACACACACACACACATATGAATAACACTAAATGGCCTCCCAAAGTTGTATTTATATATTTATATTTAACAATAATAATTTAAGAATAAGAGGTAATGAATTTGAGCGGGATAAGATGAATGGAGACAGAGGAGGAGTTGGAGTGAGGAGAGGGAAGAGGAAATGATACAAATATGGGACTCGGTTGCAATTCTTAAGAAATTAACTTTTTAAAAAATCAAACAAGTATTCACGTATGTCTTAAAGTAAAACATTAAGTTTAATTTTTAATAACATTTCCAAAACAAAGTCTAACACTGAGTATTGAGTGCTTACCGCATACCAAGACTCTATATTCATTTAGCTATGAGATAAAAAAGAGTTTTCTTTCTTCCTCTGAAACCAAGGGTTTAGAGTAGTTGCGTTGTCATATGTTCGGAATAAGTCAGGATCCAGTCCCTGCTTGTAGGTCATGCTCCTTACCCATGATGCTTTGAAGCGTACTTGCAACAGTGGCATGCTGGGCATAGTTGGCAACTGTGGCCTACAGATTCACCCTACTTTGTTGAAACTGCACATACTGGAAGGGATTATCCTCTACCATGTCACTCTTGTCAGAGGTGCATCTGAGATGACCACCTGGAAAACTGCTAACTGAACAAACTCGTTCAGTGCCAGGGGTTAATTCAGAGTCCCAGACGCTTTCATATTTCTCTGCTGAATCCCAAGCCACTGAGAATAAGTAGACAATGACCGGACCTAAGAAACACATGTGCTTGAACATGCTGAGATGGGTGAGCAAATAAAATCTGTGTCCCCGGAAGCTCTTGATCCAGCTTACTCTCTCCAGACATCAGTGCGTACTAGACCTTATTCTTTAGAAGGGATTTGCAAATACCAAACGAAAACCCACATTGAAGTTGATGCCCAGGGTCCTCACCAGCTCTCCTCGCCTCCGTTTACTGAAGATGTGTGGCTCAAGAATCTTCCTAGCCCGTTTCTGCTCATGCTTACCCCACCTGCAGAACAGCTGCTTTATCTGGGAAAAGAGCAAAGAAAAGAACTCAACACTTCTCATTGCTTATTAACAACACACAAAAGCCCACCCCAGCCTCCCACCTAAAACAGTTTGGCATTGCTTGGTTACTAGCTAGTCAGCCTTCACTCCAAACCTCTGAACGCTGACGCGGTTTAGAAGTCATCTGGTACAGAACACTGATGCTTCTCTAGTTTTCCGATTGCGATGACGGATCCCTTGACTTCGAAGTTTCCCGAAACAGTGCTCTCACATCTTCGGAAGAACCAGTTTTTGTTTTTAATCAAAACTGGTAAAATCTACTAAGCTGCATTATTTTGAAATAAGTATCTCTAGGCCCAGACAATCTGAGTGAAATCAACTTTATTAAATTAAAAAAAAAAAAAACTTTGAGTCACTTCCTCCCCTATTTCTAGCATCCCCAATCTGTCAATACGTGTGGGTGACATATCGTCTGTAACACGGAATACTGATCAACACTTTTTATAGAAGTTCCAGAAGCATGAAGCTCAGTAGCCAGCCTTAAGCCCTCAGTCTTAAGAAATGTCCTCTAGTTAGCCACCCCTCTGTGTCAGTGTGACGTGTTTGCCTGGGTTTTTCTCTGCCCGATAGACTTAAGCGATGCTTTCTCAAGTCCAATTGATCCCTGCTTTAAGATTTCTCACCCCCATGACTCGTTCCTTTCTTGTCCCCTTAGGTGACCTAGTTCGGCTCCCAAGCCTCTTGCTGTGTTGTGCAGGCTCTGAATTTAACTCCCTCTATCCCATTCCTTGCTTTCGCTTTGTGTTTCCCTTGTCCTCATTCATGGCGTACAACTTCCTTAGGTGCATAGATGCTGTCCTTTTTTTTTTCTTCTTCTTTTTGTAGTATTGTTTTGGTTTTAATCTCGTCCCCTGCTGCATCTCTGGATTCATTTTATAAAGTTTGTTTGAAATGTATTATCCTAATTTGGCAGTTCTTTGCTCAAAGACACGCAGCAGTACCACTTATTAATCAGAAGGTCTTAGAACAGAGTGCTTCACCTTGATGCACCTGTGCTCCCCACCTGTAAAATGAAGTCCATAATGGCTAACTTGGTGGGTTGTTGTGGCTGTCATGTAAACTAATAGCTGCCTGTGCCTGATACAGTTTGGACCTGATCAGTAAGGCTAGTACCACTTTATTCTAGAGACCTAGTGAGTGGTGCTGGCATGGCTACTTGGATTTTCGTCTTCTCTTTGTCCCCTTCTCTCGCCCTCCACCGCCACTGTGAAGAGGAAAAGGCAGTTCCAACTCAGAGCTTGCCATACTGCGTGAGTGCGCGCTACAAAGTTGTCTTGGACAGCTTAGCTGAGACGTTTTAGCTTCCTGTGAATCAAGTGTTTTCACATCTACGGCAGGAACTAATGGTTCTCATAGAGAACCTATATGCACCAAAAAAGTAATGAGCCAGCGCCAGAGACAGCTCTCAGGTGATTAATTTGTTAATCATCCTATCCTGCTGGGAATAAATAGTATTTCCTCTCCCTTTTTCCTTGTTCCAGTGTCTTAGTTTGCTTTCCATTGCTGCGATTAAACACCAAGACCAAAAGCAGCTAGGGGAGGACAGGACCTTCTCTGCTTACACATCCTGAACAGACTATCATTGAGGGAAGCCAAGGCAGGAACCCGGAGGCAGAGACTCAAGGAACACTGCTTACTGGCTTGTTCCTCAGGATTCCCTCAGTTAAAGGTTTGTTTTTTTTTTTTTTAATATAATCCAGGACCCCTGCTGGGGGTAGCACTGCCCACCGTGGTCTGGGCCCTCCCATGTCAATCATTACTCAAGAAAAATGGCCCACAGACTTGCCTAACTTGCCTATGGGCCACTCAAATGGAGGCATTTTCTTAGTTTGAGGTTCCCCTCTTCCCAGACAAGTCTAGTTGTCAAATTGACAAAAAAGGAGGGGGGAGAAAAAACTTGTAGTACCGTATTCTTTAATTAACCTTCATGCTAATAACCGTAGAGGGAGGGAGAAAATCAAGAAGCAACATGCTTCTATCTTGAACCCATCTGATTAAGAACACTATTCCTACCCCCACACCCCTCCCCATGGCATTCTGGAGCCAACCATGCTAACTGGAGCAGAGCTAGCTGCTCCGCCCTCTCAGAGACATCTGTCACAGGAAAACACAGTCATGGACACCCACACCTTCCTCGCCCTACCCAGTATTCCTGCTCTAATTTTAAAGACAAATTTATGATCCTCTCCTCTTGGACTGAATTTTCCAATAAAAGAAATTTAGAAAGCCTAATGCAAAACATCTGTAAGCTCTCCAGGATCAAAACGATGGCTTTGGGACCAGTGAACGATTCAGTCAGAAGGCCTGCTGGCCTGAGCTTGGTCCTTAGGACCCACAGGGTGGAAGGAGAGAACGGACTCCTACTGTAAGTGTGCACCATGGCGCACGAGTGCGTGTGTGTGCGCGTGCACATATGTAAACACAAAAGCCTTTTTAATGTAACTTTGAAGATAACATTGAAACCTGTCAGCTCAGCATTGTTGTATGAAACATGCATTTTCTGTGGGCAAGACTTGGATCCCTGATCCTTGGTCCTCATCAATGAAGAGTTCATAGCATTGTGAGAAAGGAAAAATGAAAAGCAATTGCTAATGAAGGCAGGCGGGAGCGCACTGCAGTACTAGGGGGAATCTTCATTGTGCCGTGGGACGAGAAATTAATTTTAGATGGGAAAATTTTGGAAGACTCATATTGAGAGATGTCAGAGTTAAAGTAAGGATGACATTCAGTCTTCTACAGGGAGATTGGAGTCACTGTAACTATTGGTTAAAGTGGAGTCACCTATAACTATTGGTTAAAGTGGAGTCACCTATAACTATTGGTTAAAGTGGAATCACTTATAACTATTGGTTAAAGCTGAATTTTTAAGGTCACAGAACCTTACTTTCATTGTAAACATGTGAGAAGCTAAGTCTGTGAAGGAAGAAGATATTGGATTTCTCTCTTGTTCCCATCTGATTACGCACACTGTTAAATGGGGAGCTTCTTATGTCATCTGTGCCTGTCAACTCCCCTCCCCCGTGATTTGAGGCCCTGCGCCCAGATCTGCACCAATCTGTCCCTCACAGTCATGACCTCTCTTCAAAGACAAACCTGGCCTGACACCAGTGATGTTTAAATTCAGCATCCAGAGCATGAAAGGAATTTCTTTCTGAAGAAAAAAGGGGAATAAAAATGTGTCAGTCCCCAGATGACATCTCCACCACACCCCTGCTCACTGCCCAGAAGGAAGCAGGTTTGTGCTCATCTGTGGCAAGGCTGGTGTCAGAAGACAAAAATGACCTGCTGGGTCAAAGCACACAGCTTCAGACCTGCAAATCTGCAAGATTCCCAGAGCAGGCAAGAAACCCAACTGGTTTTTCACTTTGTGAGGAAACAAACAGGTAGATTTGAAGGCAATAATGTAAATTTGGCACACACACATACAGATACACACACAGACATTCATACACAGACACACACTGACAGACAGACACACATACATACATACATATATACATACAGATACACACACAGACACGCACACACAAATACACACACAGAGACATATACACACTGACAGATGCAGACAGACACACACACACAGACAGACAGACACACACACCACTGCTGCTAGGTGTGGTACGTTTCCACTATTGCTTCGAGTTGCCTAGAGTTACACAACGATGCATGCCCCCGGTCACCCCAGATGGTTCTATCTTGCTTCTTCCCTCTGTCTCTCAGTCTGTCTGTCTGTCTCTATGTCTCTCTCACTTGTCCCAGCTCTGAGGCAGCCTTTTGCTTTCCCTCCTCCCCCAATAAACCTCTTGAATTAGATCTGTTGTGTGGCATTATCTCTTCATGGCTCACCTTGGCTGGCCCACCAAGGGTACCTTTTCATCTCTTTATCCTAACAACTAGAACATTCCTGTTGGATTGTTTTAGTTAAACAAAATGGCCAAAATTCCTTGCATTTCGGTTAAAGCTTGAATCCCGTTTGTCACTATGCCTGACTGACTTACAGGCTAGCCCGGAAGGCATACCTATTCTCCTAAGGCAGAG
The DNA here is from genome assembly GCA_004026605.1 of Ondatra zibethicus. NCBI lineage: Eukaryota > Metazoa > Chordata > Mammalia > Rodentia > Cricetidae > Ondatra > Ondatra zibethicus. The sequence goes on along the minus strand of PVIU01000099.1, from coordinate 200,035 downwards.
GTGCATCCTGTGGCCTGTAGGATTTTTTCATGGTTTTATGGGAAAGCTGTTCCCAGAAAGCCTGACGGAGTTCCCACTTCACATGGGTAGGAAGATACAGTGAGATGATTGGCTAATCATCTTACTCAGATCTAGTGTCCTTTGCACATTAAAGTCGCCCAGCCGTGCACACACCTCAGGATCATTTCCTGCCCATTGCCTATAAAAACCAAAGGGCTAAACAAGAACTCCCTTAGATGGGACAGAAGAGATGGCTCTGGCTACTCTTCCAGAGGACCCAGGTTCAATTCCCAACACTTACAAGGCAGCTAACAAATGCCTGTAACTCCGGTTCCAAGGGAAAGCCCTCTTCTGGTCTCTGTGAGCACTGCATGCATGTGGTACACAGACATAAGCAGGCAAAGCACTCGTACATATATAAAATAAAAATAAATAAATCTAAAACAAAGGATTCCCTTAGAGGCTCCTTATAACCCTAGAAAGTTTTTTTATTTATTATTGAAGGAAAAATGGATGTAAAGGCTTCTCTTTTGCAGAAGCCAAGTAAGGTGTGGGGTATGCCCAGGTCTGGGTGACTGGACAACTGGCAGTGCTTCCTCTTGTCACCCACTGCCGTGCCAAACTCTACCCAGCCTCAGGACCGCTGTCCTTAACCTTCCCAGCTTCCCTCCTGAGTGCCATTCCTTCGCATCTGACCCTCTTGGGCACCACATCTCTGAGCACATTTATTCTTTACTACCATGTTGGAAAACATACTATGTCTATTATATATGGAGAATTTAATGTAGAATTTAATATTTTATATTATATTAAAATTTGATGTTAAATATAAATTTAATGTCCCCATTTTTCTTATATAACTAGATGCTCTAAACCTACGTATGCGAATAGTATGGCCCTGACTTTTGAATAACAATTCAGCATAATGAACGAAAGCAGAGATGTTAAGAAAAAAATGTCAATTTTACAACCAGTCACTAGCATGTGATATTCCTAATGTGGTGGAAGCGCCAGGTGGCGGATTTTGCAGATGAATGTAAATAGAATTGTGTTGTTTTTCCCTTAAAAGGGACCTCTAGGAGTAGCACTTATAATGCGCCAAGGTGTCTGAGAGGCTCGCTGATCTGACTCTTTATGCTGTATGTACAGTACAGAGCTTGAGAACTCATCAGGGATCATCTAGAGAAACTGTACGAAATGATGTCATGAAAGAACGGGGTGTTTTCTCGCCTGCAAGCACTGTGCTTCCCTGCAGTGATGTCTCATTTGTATTTTAATAAATAAAGCTTGCCTGAAGTTCAGAGTCAAACAGCCGCCCTGCCCAGCCTTGCAGACCAGGCAGTGGTGACACACGCCTTTCATCCCAGCAGCCACGCGAGTTGTCACAGAAACAGGGCAGTAGTGGCGCACACCTCTAATCCCAGCGCCAGAGAGGACTATAAAACGGTCTCATTCTGAGATTCCTGGAGGCAGAATTGTGCTTTCAGACTGAGGTCGAGGTAAGAGTCAGTGTCTGGTTGTTTTGCTTTGCTGACCTTCAGGTTGAACCCCAATTTCTGTCTCTGGGTTTTTATTAATCGGGCTACACTTCCCATAATCTCCTTTTTTAGTTTCATGCTTGCTCTAAATTTGTTCGGAAATTTTTCATCGTGGTTTTTGTAGAGAAAAATCCCTTGTTTAGGTAAATATGCTTTTAGGCTTGAGAGCTCAGAGAATGAGAAGACCAGTATAGTCACAGACTTGGAAAAGTGCCCGTGCAAACAAGTACTCTCGATGATGGCAAATATTCTTTCTCTATGAGCAACCAGACACTCACAAGCGTTCGGTAACTGAAACATGAAAGCCCATGCTTTTAAAAACATAAACATGAGCTCTCTACATAGCAGGCATATTATTTCACGTGAAAACTTGTATAAGCTGGAGTCAAATAAGGCCAACGAAAACCGTAATTCAAATGGAAATGCTAATGTGGAGGGCACGTTGCTGATTGTTCAAGGGCACAGAGCAGGGGCACAGCCACTTGTGCTCAGCTCTCGGTTCTTCCTCTTCTTACATCCTTGGAGCAACAGAGCTGATCATTCCCTTCCTCGGTTTCCCTCATCTCCTCTCGCGGGCTTATTGTTAGGATACATTAGGTGAACCTAGGTAAAATGCACACCTCCTATTTTGCACTAGCAAGCACTTAGTACCTATTACCTTAAATTTATAAACATGCCAATGTGTTCCCCCCACAGAAGCCTGTCTTCTACCTACATTCAGCCAAAAATAAATATGTATGAAAATTCCGCAAAGAAACCTGATGTGTGCTAATTAAAATATATGCTAATTTAAAGATAAAACTGCGCACACACGCGTGCACGCGCACACACGCACGGCATTTGCCAAACACAGAAACCAATCTAGAGGGCTGGGGCGATAGCTCAGGTAACAGTATTTGCTATGCTAGTGATCTGAATTCTACCTCTAGTTTCTACAGTGGAAGGCGACAACCAGCTCCCGATCTGACCCCGCACCCACACACATCACACATATGCACACACAAATCATGATGATGCTGATGAATAAAAATTTAGCTAAAGACACTTCAAAAATAATATTAATGAAAACCATGACATTTCAGTGGGAAGAAGGATTAAATGTAATACTTAGAGTCCCCTGAATTAGTAAAATGCCAATGTAAGTAAAGCATATTTTTATGATCTTTCAAACAGTTAGCATATAGATAAAAATTTCTGCTTAATAGGGTTCTGGCAGCTTACATTTGATATGCAAATGACACACTAATCAGTAACTACTAAATCAGCTTCACTGATTTTTTTTTCAAGTGGACAGATGATTGTTGAATTTATTTAGACCTGTAACACGAAAAACAGATGCCATCTCTAGAAGCAGGATCTTGCAGTCACAAAACATAAAAAGTCATCCCAAAACCCAAGTCGGCAGTCAAGACAAGCTCTCTTTGTTCTGTGGGCACAGGACTAGTTTGGCATAATTACCAGTTAAGTGTACTCTATATGACTGAACTTAGCTCCCAGAGAAATGGACTGTTGGCTCAGGAAAACTGACCCTGCAGTTTCCGCACACTTCCTTCTGGCCTCAGCCACGGATGTTGAGTGTGTCAACACTCCTCTCTACTCAGGCCCCTGCCAGATGGTCATGAGACACATTGCCGTTGAAATCATCCAACTCTCTCCAAGCGCCATGAGGCCTGACTGCTTGAATTCCCTCCTCTGGTCTCAGATCCAGACATATGCTTGCAAACAACAGGACAGGAGAAGTGTGCAGTTGACCAAAAGCTGGAACATCTTCTAGTGTTTGTGCTACCTGGGGAAGCCCAAGCACATAACCCAGATCTCACCACTGTACAGTTTTAAACTTGCCAAAGACATGCCAGTGCCCCATCTAGTCGTCTGGAAATTGAGCACTTCTATTTGTACCCCTTTCCCTTCCTCCCCAACCCCTGCTTCTTTATCAGGGAAGACCCCACCCTAAATATATGGAAGCTAGGAGCTAGACCCTTTCCAGATCTAGTTTTGGTGCTGATCTTATTTCAGGGGGTGAAAAATGGAGCCATATTTTGGGAGAATCTGTGGCATTTGCTGTTAGAATAGGTGTTGGGGAAAGAGGGGAAAAGAGTTAATGACTTTTTTTCTCTTCTTAAGCAGCCAAATAGAATTAGTGATATTTCCCTCCCCTAAAAGGGATATGGAAGATTAATAGATTGGTACTTAGGGGGTCAAAAGTCAAAACTTCCAACTGAACATGCATTGTTTTTATCATTTCAACACATGAGTTATTTTAATTGTTTGAAAAATTGTTCACAAGGGCCTGGATGAATGGCTCAGTGGTTAAGAGCACCTGCTGCTCTCCCAGCGGACCTAAGTGTAATTATTGGCATCAGGTGGCTTACAAACACCTGTAAAACCTGGTTCAGGGGGCCCAGTGCCTCCTTCTGCCCCCCCTCTATTTCCCAGTGATCTGATGCACACACATACACATAAAATTAAATGGCTTTAAAAGAAGTTTAAGAAACGTAAAGCAAACCAAGGAAATGAAATAGATTTATAGCATACAAGTTAGTGATGGAACCAGCCCCAGCAGCACAGAGGACCTCTTACTTCTGACATCCAGGAAAGTTTATGTCAGCCTCATTAAGTTTGCTCTGCTCATTGAATGGGCATGGCAGGTGGACAGTTAGAGTACATATTTGGAGTACACAGCGTGAAGACTAGAGATGTCTCTTAAGATAATTGAAGGCCCCAGGATCATTTAAGAATAGACCAAAGTAGAGTACCTGTAACTGATGAGACATCAGTAAGGCAAGGGGAAGCTGTGATAGTCTGAATGTAATTGGTCCCCATAAGCTCATGGGGAGTGGCATTATTAGGAGGTGTGGCTTTGTTGGAATAGGTATGGTCTTGTAAGAGGAAGTGTGGCACTGTGGGGCTGGGCTTTGAGGTCTCATATATGCTCAAATCATGCCCAGTATGACACTCACTTCACTCCTTATTGCCCGTGAATCAAAGATGTAGAACTCTCAGCTCCTTCTCCAGCACCATGTCTGCCTGTGTGCTGCCATGTCCTACCGTGATGATGATGAACTGAACCTCTGAACTGTAAGCTATTCAATTGAATGTTTTCCTTTATAATTGTTCCTGTGGTCATGGTGTCTCTTCACAGCTGTAGAAACCCTAGCTAAGACAGAAGATGGTACCAGGGACTAGGATATTGCTGTTATAGGCTGGACCATGTTTTCGTTTGGATGAATATGGACTTTGGGAGTTTGGGTTAGGAAAGCAGTAGAATGCTTTAAGCACTGCTTAATTGGCCATACAAGTGGGAACATGGAAGACAGTGGTGCCAAGGGTTATTTGGACTGTGAGGGCCTGGTCCACGAGGTTTCAGAGGAGAAGAATATTAACATGTAGCCTAGAGATCATTCTTATGATATTTCAGTGAAGAATGTGGCTGCTTTTTGCCCTTGTTAGAAGAGTCTGCCTGAGGCTAAGTGAAGAGATTTGGATTAATTCCATTGGCAGAGGAAATCTCAAAACAGCCTAATATAGACTCTGTTGTGTGGTTATTAGTGGTCACTCTTATGCAGATTTTTAATGAAAAGGGGCAAGCTGAACAAGAAAAAGTACAAAATGTACAATTTGAGGAGAAAAAGAGCTCCAGAAAGTGGAATGGAACTAAAATCTGCATCCAAGGAGATAAACAGATTAAGAAATAGAATAAAGGGAGTGGTGACCTCGGGGCAAGATTCCACCCAGATAAATTTCCAACTTGTAAAAATAAATTAAAGGAAAGCTTCAAGCAGGGTGTAGCTGTGCTCATCTTTAATCCCAGTGCTCGGGAGGCAGAGGCTGGCAGAGGTCTGAGTTTGAGTTCAGTCTGGCATTCAGATCCAGTTTCAGTACAGCCAAGCTGAGGCAGTAAATGAGACCATTGAAAACAGAAAGTTGGTGAAGATGTAATTGAATGAGGGGCCATGTTCCAGCCCCAGTAAGCAGCAGAACTTGGCGGCTTCAGTCACATGGTTCTGGAGTTAAGAACAGAAGAAAGGGATTATGGAATTTGCCTCCCTGACTAAAGAAAGCTTCTGAGGCCAGGCATGTGTCAGGGTGTCCCTGAATGGAGGCCTAGAGAGGCCGTTGCATGTTTTGCATGAAACCGTGAAGTTGAAGCGTGGATTGCCTTGGAGACCCCAAGATGTTGGAGATGCCAGGGCTGTGGGATACTTGCTGAGGAAAACTGCTAACTAGGAGTGGAACCAGCCCGAGAGAGATCAGCATGTTGTAGTCAACAAAGATGAAAGGAGCTGGAGATCTGGAGAATGCTGTGACATCAGACATGGAGTTGCAGAGTTTGGAGTTTGTCCAGCTGGGCTTTGGTCTTGTTTTGGTACAGTATTTCCTCGCTGTTTTCCCTTCCCCACATTTTGGATCAGTAATGTACATCCTATGTCACTGTATGTTGGAAGTATGTGATCTGTTTCTTTTAATTGTGATTTTATAGAGGATTGCAGTTAAGAGATTACATGAATATCAGGAAACACTTAATTTGGGTTCTTAAACATTGCTGAAACTGTGATAGACTATGGGGGCTTTTGAAGTTGAACTAAATGCATTTTTCATTATGATATTGTTACAAGCTTATGGTGGAATGTGGTAGTTTGAAAGTAACTGACCCTCATAAGTTCATAGGAAGTGGTACTATGAGGAGGTGTGGCTCTGTTGGAGTAGGTATGGCCTTCCTGAAGGAAGTGTGTCACTGTGGGGCTGGGCTTTGAGGTCTCATATATGCTCAAGCCATGCCTAGTGTGACACTCATTTCACTTCTTGTTACTTGTGAACCAAAGATGTAGAATCTCAGCTCCTTCCCCAGCAGTATGTCTGCCTGCACAGGGCCATGTTCCACTATTACGGTAATGGATTGAACCTCTGAAATGTAAGTGAGCCACCCCAGTTAAATATTTTCCTTTATAAGTGTTGCTGTGGTCATGGTGTCTTTTCACAGCAATAGAAACCCTAACTAAGACAGAAGTCATAGAAGAATCTCAGGAAGAAGGCAATGGGAGGATGTTGTGTGACACAGGAGCACAGGGAGGTGGTTGCCGCCTTTTTATCTATGGTCATTGGCAACTTGAACCACAAAAGAATCACCAGTCTCACCCTCATCACGAGCATTCCTGATCATCACTATTATATTGTTCAGTCTCCTTCCAATCTACACATTAGTCGAAGCCATCTTTTTAAAAATCTACTGTTGGTAGCTGTGTAGCGCCTTTATTATCTCACCCTTTGAACCTAGAATCAAATACACAGCTCAACTCCAAGGCTATACGTAGTTGGAAATGAGTAAGGAACTCAGGCACAAAATATAAAGGAACTTGAAATCTACCTTTGATTTGGTATAATATTTTGAAAACATGAATTGGCAAATTATAATCTGCATACTAGCTTCGTGTTTTTATAAAGCTTTATTGGAACCAGGGCTAGGATTAGGGTTAAGAAGTGAGAAAGGATCATGCAAGTACAGAGGCAGAGGCTCTCTTTAAAACCTTGACATTCCGGCATCATCAATTTTTTTGGCATTGACACTAAGTATTTTAGGTACTATATTATATCATTTTAATATTATACAATATCATTTATCTCTGTATTATGATGTTGTTTTAGGACTTTGCTTGGTTTAATTTTGTTGTTTTGTTGTGGTTTTTTGCTTTGGTTTGGTTTGGTTGGTTGGTTGTTTTTTGTTTTTGTTTAGGTGTTTGGTTTCTGGGGGTTTTTTTTTTGCTTTTTTTTTTTTTTTTTAGTGCCCTTTTACATCTGTGTAGGAGGCCAGTGAAGTGTTCACCTGATCCCTGTTTTCATCAGGACCTATCTGTACTTCCCAGTGAATATGTGTTCCTTTCATAGTCAAAACATATAAATTCTAATCAGTGCTCTCAAAACATATTTCAGCCACCTAAAATAAATGCAAGGATAGGAAGACATTTTGCCCAGCAGTACAGAGAGAAAGACACTGAACTTTCACGTCAGAACAGGGGAAAGCTGCCGGTCTTCCGGCTGGATCTGCTCTGGCCTTGCTGAGAATCTGCAGAGAGCCCCGTGGATTAGGAACAGCAGGAGAGCCATTTTCAGATGAAGCCGATGATGCTTTCATGGAAAAGTTCCAGGCAGATTAAAGTTGCAGAAGACATCCTGCTTTTTGACAGCTTAAATATGTTAGGATCATAATTTTATCTTGTGACTTACTTCTTCCAAAGAAAGGAACTTCTTTTCTCTCGTTTATTTATTCTTTCATAATTTCATGTACAAGTATCATGTACATCAGCCATCACCCCCATTACCCTTCCCTATCTCCTTCCTCTACCTCTAACTCCTCCTTCCCAGCAAGTCTTTTCACTTGCTTTCATGTCTTTTTTTATTCTTATTTTTATTTTATTTTAGCTCATTGCATTTAAATGGGGTTGACTCCATGTTTATCTGAGTGGTTTATCTGAGCAAGGGCCATTTACCGAAGAACATGACTCTGCCTCCACCAGCATCCTTAACTGCCTCTAGCGCTCAGGGAAGAGTGGGACCTTCTGAGCCCCTCTCCTCTCCTGTTAATGGATCCTGTCCTGTTCAGACCTTCCCCCGGCAGCCACCCACTGGTGGTGTGTGTTCATGAGTGCAGCTGCCACGTCATGCCCTGAAGTCACCATTTCCACAGCCCCTCTTCCCGTGCTCTGACTCCTGCATTCTTTCCCCCTTCTCTGAAACCTAGAGGAAATTATATAGATGTCCCAAATAGGGCTGGGCACTCAACAGTTGCTTACTCTGCACAGTTTGGACCCCTGATGAGCCTCTGCATTACCCACTGCAAACAGAACCGGGAAAGTTTTCTATTGACCAAATGACCAACTGAAAGACACAGGCATGCTAAATTTCTTCACTTGTCTAATAAACTCCAGTCACTAAGCATGAATCTTACAAACCAATTAAAAATCATACTTTTAACATACTGTGTGGGGTTTGATTTACAAAACAAATACTCTGTTCTCCAGGTTTTCAAAAACTGGCTCCCCTCCGTTGGTCTTTACCCTCTCTTCTGCAGCCAGTGCCTTGTGTTTTAAAGATTGGTTTGCTCCTATTGTGAATTACATGCAGATGAACGCCTTCAGACAAGCCTACAAACTGCATTGACTCTCGTCACAGCAAAGCTCATTGCTAGATTGGAATGAAGGTCTTATGTGAATTTTTACACTGTTGTCTATCCATGCTGCCTTATTTGAGAGCCGAGAATTACTATTACAAAATACTATCAGTGTGAATAATGGAAATTGGTTATCTAGATCTATTACTAATATGATCATGAAATCCTTATAAGACTATCAGTCAGAAGACACCAGATGTGTCCAAAGTCCTTGTCTCATCATCGCTTGTTATTTCTATCGTCTGTGTAGATAAGGGCTGGAATTTGAGGGGACAGCTGCCAGGGTAGTGTAGACATGTTCATATGGAATTTGGGTAGAGTTTTAAAGGATATCTCCATTTATACAAGACCGTCTGAGGCCAATGCTAACAAATGGCATGCACCCCTTCCACTGAACTCAACCAGACCAACAAGTCACAAGATCTTGTACAAAGCATGGAATAAATTCCACCACCATCTGGGGCAGGGGTGTGTGGGCTGGCAGGTACCTTGTAAAAGGATGTGGGTGTGGGAGGGGAGTCATTGCAGCCATTCCACAAAGTACCACAGCTAATAATGTTGGAGACCCAGTGAATTAGCTGAAATAAAAGGGCACTTTTTTAACAAGGGCGGCGTGGGGAAGAGAAGGAAATGAAGAGCCCTGGAAAATAATCTTTGTGTTGATAAAAATCATTTGCAAATGCATAATGGCCATCATTGGAAAGGAAACAGAGAAACTGGAGAGGTTGTATCCTTGTCTGTCTAGAATAACGCCTGACCTGCCCATTCTCTGTAGCTTCATGAAACTGAAATTCTTAGCAGACAGTCCAACCTGGCTGCCAGCCATCATTGGGGTTGGAAACCAAGTTGCCGGGTCAGAGGTTCTTAGCACTTTATCCCTCAGATATGTTTACTGAGTGCCTGTGGGGAGAGGACTTTACATATGTCATCTTCTTTAATTTGATAATTAAACAGTCCTCTAAGACAGCTTTCATCCACATTCTACATGTTTAATTTCTAAGGCCTACATCCAACTGGAGGTCGCACACCGAGGAATGGCAGGAGGGCTCTTTGAAAGCTTTGTGTTATTCTCCAGGATCCTCAGCTTTACCCTTCTGAATTGCAGCATCTTGGTGCTTGTTTTGTGCATATATATTATGTGTGTCATATGGGCTTTTCAGTGTACATGTGTGTACTTGTGTGCCCATGCATATGGAGTCCAAAAGTAAATGTTAGGTTTTTTTCCTCGATGGCTCTCCACCTTTATTTTTGAGAAAGGGTCCCTCACTGAACCTGAAGCTTATCAGTTAAACCAAACTGCCTGCTCAGTGAATCTCAGGAACCTGTCCATCTCTGCCTGACTCCCACTGCCCCATCCCAGTCATGATGGGCTTACAGATACACACGGCTATGCCTGGCTTTTCATGTCGGTTCTAAGGATCTGAACTCAAGTCTTCATATTATGTGGCAGGTGTCTTACCAGCTGAATCATCTCTTCAGCCTTACCATGTTTTTTGTATACTTAATACTTAAGAGTTAGAAATACTAATATCTGGCCAGGCACAGTAACACATGCCTTTAATCCCAGCCTTTAGAAAATTAGGCAGGCAAATTTCTGTTAGTTCAAAGCCATCCAGGGCTACATAGTAAGAACCTGTTCACCCATCCACCCCCCTCAAGAGAAAAAAATAACAAATATCAAAATCAAACCCATTGGGAAATAATTATTCCATTACCAAAAAATGAACAAAACCAAGATTCCCTTAGATCTTCTAGTATATTAATATGATTATTTGTGTATCTCCAATTCAACAAGCAGAAGAACTGAAAAGCATTAAAAACATTAGTATTATTCTGACAAATTGATATTTAGCAATAATAATAAATTCACTTTGCTAACATTTGATTTCCCACAAAACTTCCTAATAATGTACTGGATTGTAGGGGATTTCCTTGGAGATGAGAGGGTCAGGCAAATAGCATAACAAGCTACTAGTAACTCAGTTAGGGGCCAGGCGGTGGTGGCACACACCTGTAACCCCAGCACTGTGAGTTTGAGACCAGCCTGGTCTACAGAGCTAGTTCCAGGTCAGGCTCCAAAGCCACAGAGAAACCCTGTCTCAAAAAAACCAAAAAAAAAAAAAAAAAAAAAAAAAAAAAAAAAAAAAAAAAAAAAAAAAAAAAAAAAAAAAAAAAAAAAACTCAGTTAGGAATTAAGCCTCAGTTCCAGCCTCCTAAAACTGAACCAGTCAGTTTCTGAGGAAGACAGGAACAAAAGAAATCAGTCACCAACGCCTCTGAATGTAAGGATGAGGATAATTGCACATACTAGGCCAGGGACACCCCCCACCCAATCCCTGTACCTCAAGGCAATAACCAAATAAGGACAAAGGCTGGGACTTGTCCAGATGTGCCCAAGCATGGAAAAGCATAGCCTTAGCCCATCCCTGCTAGCCCTAACCAATTAGAAATGTGCTAATATGATTGCCACTTGCGTAAGCCAACCTAGACAGAATGATCACACTGCTTTTAGAATTCCCTTAGTTGTGTATGAAAGAGCCAACAAACTTTTCTTGGGGGTCGCCCTTTGCCACTTTTGCCTTTGTGATGGATACATGGCTCCAGCATGCTGGTACCTTCTTGAGATAATTAACACTCTTGCTGATTGCATGAGTGGATGGTGGTCTTTCATGAGACTTCTCCAGGACCCTAACAGGAGAAAAGAAAGCTTTTTTCATTTAGTTAAGTGCCCTCCATTGATATGAGACTTTGCACCCTCCTGGAGGGTTAACTGTTTATTAAGCTGACCTGTCTCATAGTATCAAACCTGCAGGGACACAGAGCCCCAGCTTCATACCCACATAGCTTTACCAGGGACTACATCTGTGGCCTTGGGCTCATTCCTCTCTTTCTCCAACAGTAAAGTGGGATTAATAATGCTCACGAAGCTATAAATATTAAATGAGATCATGTAAATCAAGTGGTTCGGATGCTAAGTGCTATTGATCTCTCTCTCACTGTCCCTTTTTTGACAAAAGCTAGCACATAGCTCAGGAAGCCAGCCACCCCACAATGCAGGGTGACTCCACTGGGTCAGGTCTCCAGCTGGTCTCTCAAGCTGAGCATCTCTAAACCCCAGAGACATGGTGGGAAATTGTACTCCACAGACACACTGTGACCCAGCCCCATCTGCTGAGTCCCGGGCTGGCCTTCACCAGTCCAGTTGCGTCATCATTTTGAGCTTCACTTCCTTCTAACTCGGAAAAAGAGATATGAGGAAGACAGATAATTCCTTTAAAGCCGGAAGACAACTATGGGAGAAACCCTAACATGATGCTTGGTATTTCTCTGGGCTCTGGTTTTATTCCCTTTGGTGCTGATGAAGAAGTGTAACCAGCACCCATTTTCAAAATGTCTAGGCGAGTAAAAGAGGAGGCCTTCATTATTTTTTTCTGTTTGTTTTTGTTTGGGAAGGCTTGAGGTAGGGGTCCACCTCCCACTTGTGTATCTTTGAAGCTGAGTATAATCACGGACGCAAACTGCCCTCAAGGCTACCAGTGCCTGACGAGGCAGCATTTAGAACAAACAGCCAGCAAGAGGCAGCTGATGCCCAGAGCAGACCGTAGGCACCCTGCCCAGTCTGTGCTCACTGAACAGAGTCGGCAGTGACATCCCAGCCTTTTCCTGAAGAGTGCGAACTAATTGAGAACTTGACAGCGTGTTATAACTGCTCCATGCGGCTTTCTGCTCTCCCTCACCTCTGCCAGGTCCCATTCCTGCCGCGAGGGCTGTGGATGGACTAGGCTGAAAAGGTCCTTTCAGGGCTCCTCCTTTCTGTCAGTGAGCAACCATCACACGTGGCTTTTGAAAGGGTATCTTCCAGCTCAAGGGTCAAAGTCGTGATCCTTAGCCTTTTTAAGGTTCTCAACACTTTTTAGAATCTGATGGTAGTTTTGCACACTTGTTCCTCTGTCCCCTGGAAATTCCCATGCACTCAAAACCAAACAGTCTCAGACTTCCACAGTTCTCCTCTTCCCAAATGTAGGATACAGAGCAGTTGCTTCTTTCTATTCTTGCCCTGAGAGTCAGGCTACCACAAGGCACTGTACACCTCCAAGCCCCATGTGTCTGCCTTGGAACAAAGTAGCCCCTTTCCTGTTCCAGAAAAATGAAAGTCATGGCAGTATATGTTTTTATTCACAAATTTGTGGACAGTGGTTAATCCAGTAATGATTAACACCAAACAGTGGTGAGCAAAACTGCAGGTGGCTCAGGGGGTAAAGGCTCTTGCTGCCAGGCCTGATGACCCCAGTTTGATCTCCAAGGGTCACATGGTGGTGGAAAGAACCAGCTTCCTGCAAGTTGACCTCTGACCTACACACATGCACCATGGCAAGTGCAGGTCCAAGTGTACACATACACAATAAGATAAGCAAATGTAATTTTAAAACCTTTTTAAAACAGAATACTTAGGCCACAGTACAATATTTAAGTGAATTTAGTGGCATTTGATGATCTGTTCTTGTGAAAAAGTATAAAAAGGGGGAAAGGAAGAAGCCTGAGCAAGTGGTGCCGTTAATTGTTTTACATAACTAGACTTGGGACAGAAGCATAAAACAAACAAAACTGACAGTGTTGGCAAGAAATAAACAGCAGCACGGTTAGGATGTGTCCACCTGTTAGTGCAACATGTCCCCTGTTACCATGCATGCATACAAAGCACCACACACACGCACGCATGCACACACACACACACACAGCAACTGTGGCTGCACAGGAGTATGTTTGCACACCCCACACAAACATGTCCCCTGTTACCATGCATGCATACAAAGCACCACACACACGCACGCATGCACACACACACACACACACAGCAACTGTGGCTGCACAGGAGTATGTTTGCACACCCCAC